>PIJE02001074.1:97500-107500 GCA_002895965.2 Coryphaenoides rupestris | reverse complement strand
CATAGAATTAGGAGGAAATGTTTCAGCCTGGAGAGCGGCATTAAAGACGAGTGTTAAAGAAGTGTAAGAAGACGTGACAAGCAAGCGAGCGAGAGAGAGGCAGAGAGAGAGAGAGAGAGAGAGAGAGAGAGAGAGAGAGAGAGAGAGAGAGAGAGAGAGAGGGGGGGGGGGGGGGGGGGGGGGGGGGGGGAACAAAGGGCTCCTCTACAGGCACGATGGAGAGATGAGGGGGTGAGCGAGGGAGGAACATCTAATTACCACATTTTAAAAAGTGACACAGTGGCTCGGAGGCTTGGAGGATAGAGTCTGTAGGAGGGACGATGCAGTGAACCAGGGATGATGCCAGGCCAGGGAGGGGAGGGGAGACAGGGGAGGGAGAGCGGTGAATAAAAGAGTGTGTGCAATCAAGCTCATTATCACGCTCCGGGCTGTTTCATTATCATGTTCCGTGCTATTTCATGATCATGTTCCGTGCTATTTCATCAAAATGTTATGTGTTATTTCATGATCATGTTCCATATATTTCACAACACAAGGCCATTCTGTACAGTGAATCTCTTGTGACATGGCAGGCGGAAGTAGGCAAAAAATAAAGAAAAAAACCCCAAATATATATAACCATGTATATATACATACAACAACAAATTTATATAAACATATATATATAAATATTTGGAAAGAAAAAATATATACACACATATACTGTATATACTGTATATATATATATATATATATATATATAGAGAGAGAGAGAGAGAGAGAGAGAGATATTGAGATATTGATATATATTGAGAATGGCACAATACATACACATGACACAATATACATAATAAAGATATAAAAGAAAACACATCAGCTACACAAGTGAGGGCAGTAGTAGCAGAAATTTTCTATGATTACTTCCACGATTTTCCATGCTTTCCGAAGGCATTGTGCGTGGTCGATGCTTTGCATGGCTGGGAGATGGCAGCCGATGATGCGCTCCGCTGTCTTCACCACCCACTGGAGTGCCTTGTGATCAGCAGCGGAGCAGCTGCCGTACCAGGCAGTAATGCAGCCAGAGAGGTTGCTCTCAATGGTGCACCTGTAAAAGGCAGAATGAGAGAGAATTTTTGCAGGCATGCCAAACATGCCAAGCTTGCCTGGAGCAGGTGAGATCATTGATGAACACACAGAGGAACTTGAAGCAGGAGACTTTCTCCACTTCAGCTCCGTCGATGTGTATGGGGGCATGACTCCCCCCTGCCGCTTCCTGAAGGCCACAATTTTCTCCTTAGTCTTGCAGATGTTGACAGAGATGTCGTTGCCCTGGCACCATGTTGCCAAGTCCCTGACCTCCTCTCTGTAGGTGGTGTCATCATTGTTGGTGATGAGACCCAGAATGGTGGTGTTGTCTGCAAACTTAAGGATGGTGTTGGAGCCGTGTGTGGCTACACGGTGTCCATACATGAACAAGGCGTACAGGAGGGGACTGAGTATGCAGCCCTGATGGGCTCCGGTGCTCTGGGTCAGTACTGGGTTTTGCCCGTCAGGAAGTCCAGGATCCATTCGCAAAGGGAGGTTTCAAGCGCCAGGATCCTGAGCTTGGGAACAAGCTTAGTGGGCACAATAGTGTTGAATGCAGAGCTGCAATCTACAAACAGCATTCTCACGTATGTATTTCCCTTACCCAGGTGGGGGAGGGCGGTGTACTGTCAGGGCGATGGCGTCGTCTGTAGATCTGTTGGGACGGTATGCAAATTGAAGGGGGTCCAAGGTATCAGGAAGGGTGGAGCATATGTGGGTTCTGACTAGCTACTCAAAGCACTTCATGATGATGGGGGTCAGTGCTACAGGGCGGTAGTCATTCAGGCAGGTGATGGAAGGTTTCTTTGGTACGAGGACAGTGGTGGTCTGTTTGAAGCAGACTGGTACAGGGAGAGTTTGAATATAGAGGTGAATACCATCTGGCCCAGCTCTCATCATGTCAGCCGTAATTAGGGACAGAGTGCAGTCGCCCTGGTCCTCAGCTAGCCATGCTGTAGCAATGGTGTTGCTCACCTCAAACCGTGTGTAGAAGATGCTAGATTTCTAACGAGAACTTCCTAGTTCTCGTTAGAAGTCTAGCAGCAGCGTTCTGCACAAGCTGGAGGCTTTTCGTCGTAGAGCTTGGTAAGCCAGAGAACAGTGTATTACAGTAATCCAGTCTGGATGATATAAATGCATGGATGGCCTTCCGAAGATCATATCTGGACCTCCTCAAGGCCCCCTGGTCCCCAGAGCTACAGCATGCGGAACACGCCACCATTAACCCAGGGCTTTTGGTTGGGGAAAGTCCTAAAATTGACCATCAGGACAACATCATCGATGCCCTTGGAGATGTAGGCTGTGACAGAGTCTGTGTATTCATCATGGTTTCAAAACAGTTCTGTAGAGTGCTATTGGATTCCTGATCATGCTCTGTGCTATTTCATGATCATTTTCAATACTATTTCATGATCATGTTCTATGCTATTTCATGATCATGTTATTTCATTATCATGTTCTGTGCTATTACATCATCATGTTCTGTGCTATTACATCATCATGTTCCATGCTATTACATCACCATGTTTTGTGCTATTTCATGGGAGAATACAGGATATTTTTCCACTAGTTCTTGTTAATCCACGAGGCCCTGTGTCTTAATTTTGTCAGTCTAGGGTACACACACACACACACACACACACACACACACACACACACACACACACACACACACACACACACACACACACACACACACACACACACACACACACACACACACACACACACACACACACACACACACACACACACACACACAGAGGAAAACACAAACTCACAAGGTGAAGGCTGAGTGCGGCAGATACGGTTGGCATGGAAACCACTGGCTTATATGGTTCTCTATATATATAAAGAGAGGGTGAGAGAGAGAGAGAGAGAGAGAGAGAGAGAGAGAGAGAAAGAGAGAGAGAGAGAAAGAGAGAGAGAGAGTGCAAGTGAGGGGGTCACAATGAAGACTGAATGCAATGAAAGAAAAATGTGAGATAAAAAAGGAGCAAAACAAACAAAGGGGTTGTATTGTAAATATCAACGGGATATTGTTTTGTGTTAAAAAAGATATATATACTGTATATATTTGTTTCTTTAACATTTCAGTGTTAATTGGAATGTGTTTTAACGAAAATATTTTGTGGTAAGAAACCCCGCTGGATACGGCTGTTCACACCACCGCTGGCTCCTCCAGTGTTATGTGGAGATCCGTGCACAAGACTGGGTGAATGTCTGACACATCAGAGGCTGAACGGCCATTGTGCGCTGTAGATTTAACTAGGAGATGTAGTGCTTCAGATTTGAATGAGACTGAAATGTGCAGGTGCCCTTGACCCACATCGTTCACACAGGATCCTTTCACACAGCGTTTTAATCAGGCTTTGTGCCAGCACATCACCGCCAGGTCACCACACGTCAGTCTGCAGCCGCAGCAGCAGCAGCGCGGCGTGAAGTGGTCAGCGGACACGTGGAACACACACCGCTCCTGGATGTAGACGGATGGAGAGGGTTGAGAGACAATTGTAAATTAGATTTGTTTTGTATTTGTTTTTATTTATCACTCGCTTTGGCAATGTAAATGTACGTTTCCCATACCAATAAAGCTCTTTACATTGAATTGAATTGAGAGAGGGGGAGAGAGAGAGAGAGAGACAGAGAGAGACAGACAGAGACACAGAGAGAGAGAGAGAGAGACAGGGCATTAAGGTACATATGGCATGGTAAATGTGTGTGTAAGTGGGTCTATGGCGTATGCGTGAACTGAATCCACAGTATGTCCATCCTCCATCAATCCTTATCAGTCATTCGCTCCGTGTGTTCCCAGTTGTCTCTCAGAGCCCGATGTATTCCAAGCTCTACTGAGGCCAAAATCACAGTTTCCTCTGCACAGCATGTGGTCAGTGGTCACCAAGCAATGCGTCGCCTATTTTAAAATAAAACATAACATTACAACCTTTGATCTGTCATATTTTGCTAATCATTAGTCCAGAGTGGGTCCATGGGTAATATACATACAGGCCAGAATGTTAATGTCCCTCCAAGTGTGGCTTGCTGGCTTTATTTATTTCCCCACCTGGCGTCCCATAATAGTAATAAGCCAGTGTGGCAGATGCAGTTAGGTGGGTCCATTATGCATCCACAGTTAGCACACTATCCTCATTTACCCCTTCATCCATCGTGGGCCATGGGTTGGTCTTGGTGGAACAGGAAGCAAGAGTGGGCCCCTGCCCTCGACACATTAATGAGACCCTTCACGTTTATGTGGGGAGTGGAGGTGTGTGTGTGTGTGTGTGTGTGTGTGTGTGTGTGTGTGTGTGTGTGTGTGTGTGTGTGTGCGTGCGTGTGCGTGTGTGTGTGTGTGCGTGTGTGTGTGTGTGTGTGTGCTTGTTTATCTCCCTTTCTCTCCTCCTCTCTCTGTCTCTCTGTCTCTCTGTCTCCCTTCTCGATTTCTCTCACCCTCTCTTTCTCCCTCTCTCTCTCTCTCGCTCTCTCTGCCTACATGGTTCTGTGTGCACATCTGTGTCTATATATATATGTCTGGATGTGTGTGTGTGTGTGTGTGTGTTCAGGTGTGTGAGCATGTGCGCACACGTGTCTGTGTGTTCAGGTGTCTGTGTGTGTGTGTGTGTGTATGCTCAGGTGTGTGTGTGTTCAGGTATGTGAGCGTGTGCGTGCATGTGTATGTGTGTGTGTGTGTGTGTGTGTTCAGGTGTGTGTGTGTGTGTGTGTTCAGGTGTGTGTGTGTTCAGGTGTGTGCGCATGTGCGCACACGTGTCTGTGTGTTCAGGTGTCTGTGTGTGTGTGTGTGTGTATGCTCAGGTGTGTGTGTGTTCAGGTATGTGAGCGTGTGCGTGCATGTGTATGTGTATGTGTGTGTGTGTGTGTGTGTGTGTGTGTGTGTGTGTGTGTGTGTGTGTTCAGGTGTGTGTGTGTGTGTGTATTCAGGTGTGTGTCTGCATGTGTGTGTGTGTATATGTGTATGTGTTCAGGTGTGTGTGTTCAGGTGTCACAGGATATGTGTGTGTTTGTGTGTGTGTGCGTGTGCGTGTGCGTGTGCGTTTTATTTTACCGTAAACAAGCTGCCAAGGCCACCCCCCCCTCCTCTGTCCTAAATGCCCTCCCTCTCTCTGCTTTGGATTAACTGGACCCTCAACATATAGACTCTGGGGGATGGGAACACACACTCTAATTGGCCCGCCGTTAAACCCTGTGAACGAATACCGCTAAGTGGCAGCGGTTGTGTGTCTGTCTGTCTGTGTCCCAGTTCCCCGCCCCCCTAGTGCGACGCCTGAGAACAGAGGGAGGCAACACACACACACACACACACACTCGCACACACACACACCCACACACACACACAGATATCAACATCAACACATCGTTGTTCTTGTGTTGGTTTAGCCCCCCACCCACCATTTGCAATACGATGGTATAGGCCCAAGAAATGCAGGAAGCTGCCTAAATGAATGGAACGCAGCCTGAAGCCTTCGGGGACATGCAGGACAGTGTATGGACACATTTTGAAGAGGACATCACGGTCTCCCACATTCGTTTCTGGGGACCCAATTTTTGAACATGACAAACCATCGCGACCCAATTCACAATAGGCACCGTGAGACGAGCATAATTGCACGTAACTGAACTTCCCTGAGCATTATCACTACCATCTGCCCATCACTTTATACGAGGCCTGTTGTCTTAGAGACTTATTGAATTGAGGAAGCAGGCATTTCAAAGACACATTTCTGTGATAATGTCATGTTTTGCACTCATTATTGATGAATGCATTTAGGTGAGTTAACAGGTATTAATGTTTTTATTCGTAAAACAATATCGGTCTACATATTTTTTATATAATCTTTAGAAATTACTTTTTGCAAATGTGTTTGGCGACCCAGATAAAGCGTTCTCATATACTTGCTGTTGCAAACAAATTTGAGATTTGCAAGCAATGCTTGTTGTTTGACACCCTGTGTTCTCGGGCGCTGTCGTAGAAACTAGATTTGACCTCTGTTTTGAGTCCAGAGGAAAGAGATGGAGGGAGAGAGAGAGAGAGAGAGCGAGAGAGAGAGAGACATCAAAAAATGGATGTGTCATTATGACAATCTTGGACAGTTCAGTCATGGTTTGTACACATGAAGGCTTCTGTCCCAGCTGAACTCAGCTCTGACTAATGTGTGATGTCACGGAGAGACGGTGCCCAAAGCCAGCGCTGCTGTGCCAGCCTGACTTTGTGGGAACAGCAGCAGCAGCAGCAGCCAGCAGGATAAACATGCAGGTGTGTGGAGGACATGCTACTGTACTTCATATAGTTGCATGGGGCCCTTGTGTGAGGGTTTTGTTGTTAGAAACTGTTCATTCAAAGTGTGGACGCGTCTCTGGTGGACACTCCTCGTTGAAGTCCAAATGCCGCTTGTGGCCTCCCTACAGTCTCCCAGTCTCCCAGGCTCAGAACTCTCTGCCTAAAAAATGCCGGCTCGCCAGTTCTATTCACCTCTGCTTTCTGCTGTCCTGTTGATAACTGGGTGCCACAGGTATCTTCTAACGGAGCAGCTTGCCTGTATGTGACGGGTACCCAGTGTGTGTGTGTTTGTGTGTGTGTGTGTGTGTGTGTGTGTGTGTGTGTGTGTGTGTGTGTGTGTGTGTATTTGTGTTTGAGCCAAATGGGTCCAGATAGAGCCGGATGGCAGGTAGCAGTGGGCCAGTACGTTTCTGTCTTCCCAGGGCTTAGTGAGGAAAAGCTGCATCATGTGCACTCTTGGTTACATTTACTTCCATAGAGTTTGACAAATGAGGTACACAAATAATATTGCGTAATAATAATAATAATAATAATAGAGGATGAGAATGAGTAGCTAGAGTTGCAGATCTTCTGAAAAGATGATCTGCCGAAATACATCTCTCACACAACCCTCGCTTTCAGAGACTATCATTCAAAATGAATGCAATCTTTCATGTACTCTTTGACAAACGATGTGATTGGGATTTTTATCATGTTGGGGATGAATGTGCCATTAATTGTCTGGTAAAGAGTGAAACGGAGCAGTATAAAGGTGTGCCTTTATGGGCATGACAGTGAAAGAGAGACAGGGCATTGGTTGTAGAAAAGAGGGAATGACATGTAGCATAGGACCACGGGCAGGAATCGAACCCATGGGTAGCGCACTACTGGTTTGAGCCACCGGGCAGCCCCAGAAAAACGTCCTGCACATGCTCACAAGAATTCTATTAAACAAATGTCTGCCATTATAAACGTAATTGCCTGCTTGCTCCTTGTGGGCCCTGCTGCTACTGTTTGTGTTTTATAGAGAAGACAGATGATTAGGAATTAACCACGCCTGCCATGTGCTCACCAGTCTTCTAATCCGATCCAGGTAAACCTCGGGTCCAGCAGTCTTACGTAAGAGCAGAACTTCTGGAGGGGAAACCAGAAACTGAAAGGTTTTTTCTCCCATGAATCTTAGATGCCATTTTTAGCAAAGCTACACCTGCGCCCAAGCTGTGTGTACATGTCTTTTAGCCTTTTTTCCCTGTGGCCTGCTACCTGGACGTACCAGGACCTGCCTGGATGTACCTGGATCTACCCCTCCACCGCTGTCCCCCCAAACTATCTGGATTCCCGTCTTGTTTTCATTGTTTTCTATACAACGTGAAGGACGAGAGCTATAATTTTTAATATGTTGAAGGCTTTGGAATATCCCAGCGGGCCGGGTTTTTAACATACAAAACACACAAACCACCTGATTGTGAGTTTCCTCCGCTCCTCATACTGACCAATAACAGACTGCTGCTTATGTTTCTGCAACATCCAACAAGTATGCAAATAAATACATCCACAGAGGCTCCCGCCGTGGTTTCCAACATTAGAACAATATGAACATCTCTGTTATAATGCATAAGGAGAAGAAAGTTGCCTTCAGGGCTTTTTGCCAGAAATATTTCTGCTTGCGTCAGGTGACGTCGTTTAAAGAGCTTGCAAGTACGTGTTGGGGGGAAGTAGCAGCGGATGAATGGGACAAACACTGGACTTTCACCCAGGAAACCAGGGTTCATGTCCCGTGCTTTGGTTTGCAGTCGCAGTTTGGTTAGGTTTATGCAACAGAGCTACTTGGTTAGGTTTAGGAAACAAAACGACTTGGTTAGGTTCAGGCAACACAAGTACTTGGTTAGGTAACTGCAATACAAGTACTTGGTTAGGTTCAGGCAACAAAACTACTTGGTCAAGTTTAGGATTTCTGACAGAAAGCCCTGAAGCCATGTGCTGTTATAATTGGGACCAGTGCACATGGGCCAACAGTTTGAGATCAACTTTGTCCAACTGGCTGTAGCTTTATCCACAAAGCTGTAGTCCACAGAGACTCCCGGAAACTCTCCCTGCTAATCACTACCTGCAGCAAGCTCCTCTCAACATCTGGCCATTAAATGTCTTGCTTGTCTACTGTCAAACCAAATGTCTTCTTTATAACCACATTCTCTGATGTCCCTCACTTTCCTGGACTGTCAGTCACCCTTATGGCCACACCCTCCATCTCATCATGTGTTTCTGCAGTGGCCTGGTTGAACACGGTGTTGAAAACCCTTACAGTCACTTTTCTTTGACAGTTTACTATTGCTGGCCTCGTTTGTGTTCACCTATCACGACACGTACAGATCCCTACCTCCTGCTGGCGGAATCAAATATGAAGTGAAAGAAAGCCACGCGCACGTTCACCGAGATTTAAGCTCGTCTGCTGTCAGACTTCAGATATTAGTCACAAGTCTGATTGGTGAGACTAGGTCCAGCTGTCCCTCAACATATGTGTAGAAACACATCAAGAACACCGGCTTGCTAGGTTCTCCTTCTTCTTCTGACAAAAGATTTTAACTAACTAAACATTCTAATATTGAGGCAAAATACGTCCTTTTAAAATCATAACTTCTTTTTGATGTTGCATTCATTACGAAGCCTTTATTCTGTTGTGATTTCTGTGTCCTCCTGTGCTTTATGCAGTTTAACACTTGACCTTTTTATTGGGTTTAAAATACAACCGTGCCCTTCATCTCTCTCTCTCTCTCTCTCTCTCTCTCTCTCTCTCTCTCTCTCTCTCTCTCTCTCTCTCTCTCTCTCCCTGTGCGGGCATCTACCCATCTTTCCCACCGTATAAAGTCGTGCTGGTATCCGTGCACAGGGTGTTTAATCTGGGAGATCAGAGCCATAGAGCCATTGCACTCCTGTTGCAACAGGTTGTCAAAAGGGCTTTTTTTAAAACCTCTGCTTGCCTTCTCCTCCTCCTCCTGTTCCTCTTCTTTCTCCTCCTCCTCCTCCTCCTCCTCCTCCTCCTCCTCTTCTTTCTCCTATTCCTGCTCCTCCTCCTCCTCCTCCTCCTCCTCCTCCTCCCAGCGCGATGCTGTGGACGTCCGGGTCAGTGGAGGGCTGTGTTTGTACTCACAGCCACGTCGCCGCAGTCTGTCGGCTGTTGGCTCTGCGTGTCCATCACCTGCTTCTGATTGTGTCCCGGAGAGAGCAGTCAATGTGGTTGATCGGTTTTTACATTTACATTTACATTTAGGGCATTTGGCAGACGCTTTTATCCAAAGCGACTTTCAAAGAGTACATTTGTTGAAGGAGAGGCAGCAATATATCACTGTGGTACCTGAAGATAAGAATAGAGCAGGTTTCAAACATTCATTGTTGCAAGGTTAATAGAACGAGTTTCATAATTGCTAGGTAGCCTGCATAAATAGCTGGGATAAGAGCAGACGTGACCTTCTGAGCACGTTACCAACATCTAAGAACATACAATATGCTAAGTACTGTTAATAATGCCAAGACGTAAAACACGCAAGTTAGTGCTAGCAATTCGCAGAGGAAGACGCGGGGGGGGTGGGTCTTTTTTTTTCTCATTTTGTCTTATTTTCCAATGACTGTGGGAGTGATCACTGGCACATTACCGGTGATTTATTG
>PIJE02001074.1:75000-92500 GCA_002895965.2 Coryphaenoides rupestris | reverse complement strand
TGGTCACAGTGACCACATTGGTGTCTCTTCTGCTCTTCTGTAAGATCAGCAGAGTCTGGAAATGGCTTAAAAAACTCAATTTCTCAAAAGCCATTTTTACCATCTTACCTTCCCTACAAAGGGATTGGAATTTATCTTTTGTTCATGACCTTTATGTATGTATGTATGTTATTGTGTATTGTATTATAATATAATATGTATGTATTCTAGGGGTGTGCATCTCTCCAAAAAAGACGATCCGATACGTATCTAGATACATGGGGTACGATACGATTCAGGGACAATACATTTTTTAAAATGGAACGATTCGGTTCGATTCGATTCAGTAGGATTCAATACGATTCGATACGATTCGATACGATTTGATGGGATATGATACAATCTGATAGAGTTCCTTGTTTAAAGTAGACAATCATTTTACATTATTAATTAACATAAGTCAATACTATAAATGTGGCATTGCTTACCTTCAAATAGATTTATCAAAGACCAGGGAACAAGTATTTTTGAGGAAGAATTTTGACATGTGAATTCAGAAACATGTCATGTTTATTAGTGTAACATATTGCATTTTAAGAACTTTACAAAGAACCTCTGATAATAAAACTAACTATTCAATTTCACTGTTGGCACAAATTAGAGCCAAAGTTGTGGAGAGGTCTGTGTAGGCTCAGATCAGGAACAATGAACTACTGAGGTAGAAAATTAGAACAATTTCAAGACATCCCTTGTGCACATTGTTTTGCAAACAGAACACAGCAAAGTGTCAAACTGTAAGCACTCTGATAGAATATCAGTCTTTAAAGTGTTGTTTTGCAATGTAACATGCGTTCACGTTGTGAATCGTAATCGGACATTTTTTTGTCTTCCCTCGCAAACAGAGCGCTATCTAACGTTAGCTATGACAGGTCTCCACAAGTAGTTTAATGTGGTGCTGTGGTTGTTGTGTGTGTCCCTCCTTTGTTGGTGTGTGGTGTGTGTGTGTGTGTGTGGTGTGGTGTGTGTGTGTGTGTGTGTGGTGGTGGTGTGTGTGTGTGTGTGTGTGTGTGGTGAGATGAGAGAGTCGCCGTGCAGACACTGAGGCAGACGGTTAGATTCAAGCAACACAGGCAACAAACATTAAAACCGATTCATAACTTTGTGATCGGGCCCATCCGGGCCTGGTTCATGCTACGTTTTGGCACTCGCCATCTTAATCAAAAAACACCGATTTCCGATTTTCCAAATCGTCATGTTGTTTACACCCCTAATGGGTATTCTGTATTGTATTTATATCTCTTGTGCAGCACCTTGTAACCCTGTGTTAAAAAGGTGCTATATAAATCAAATCTTACTTACTTATTGGATACAATTTGCATATTTGCAAATTGGGCGCAGCTTTCTTAAGGTTATATGGTAAATCGGTTTCAATGGCATTTATGGGTCTATTTCTGTTATGGACCAGAGGTGTATCTGTGTATATAGGCGTGGGTTACATAACTATCTGCCTGTATACCAAGTACAGTCAAGCTACACACACCTACACACTTGTACTTGAATATCTACACACACACACGCAAACACACACACACACACACACACACACACACACACAGGGCAAAATCCTCGTCGGTAAGCCACGTCAGGTGTCTCTTGAGGTCGGAGCTAATAAAGCTTCTATTCTGGGTGCTTGGATTGGTGGGACCTTGTCCAATCAGCACGTGGTGCTCCCAAATGTCAGTGATTAATGACCTGCATCTTCTGCTGCACTAACGAAGCTTAATGAAGTTGTGGCGAAGGAGCGTTCTATTAACTCCCGGGGTCAAAGGTGACGGGGCTCAATGGACTCCTTCCCTTCTCCGTCCTCTCACTCCTTTTCTCCCTGATGAGCTCCTCCGCCTTCCAGGCCGCTCCGCAATCACTCTGTATTCTTGCCGTTAGTGTATTAGTTGTGTGTAGTCTTGTTCTGATGGTGGATAATAATGAGAGAATGAGTCCATGATGATTTGAAGTTGAACTGAATCAAACTGAATATAAAGACAATTTATATGGAAATAGAAATGTAAATCTATTCGATAAATGTAGCACTTATTGACCGACTTACTCTCCATTGGGTGTATTGAGCCCATTCACTTCCACACTGGCATCAACATCCAGCTGCGGTGATGACAGCTTGTATCCCTCCCCCATCGCCGGGCTCCAGCCAGAGAAGGGCAGCGGTTGTTGTTGACATTTCAAATGCTCTGTGTGCCCGCCTTACACCCCTTGAGGTCAAAGGGTGTAAGGCGTCAATTATCTGGTGTAGCAGTCAAGTTGCAGTGTGACTTGGTCATGTGACGATCCTTTGACTGATCTCTTGTGAGCGACGTTTCTTGTGTCCTTGTGCACAGCAAACCGTTGAAGAACCAGTTTCCAAAAGAAAATTGCTCCGGGGACACGGCCGATCCTCAGGGAAAGAATGAGTGAGGCGGACTCCTCCCTGTCTGTCTTGACATGTGTTCCTTCCTTGCTTCCTGTCCTCCTTCTACCTTAGACCCTCCCGCTTCCCTGTTGTGCCCCAGCTGCTCCCGGAAGGCGGGATTGATGATAGATGCCGACGTGCTGGACAGAGCAAGGAACGGCAAAGAATTGGATGGGACCATTATTCCGATCCTCTGTCCCTCTGTTTCTCCACACATTCTCAACACCGGTGGTTATGCTAGCGGTAGGGACTTTCTATCGCTCACAGCCAGGCCAGCAGCAGCATCACGTCTACCGTTAGCATGTTCAACGGGCTGGGAAACGCTGCCTTAATAATGACTGCAAGGTGGTCCTCAGACAACGGACGCGGTGAGTCAGTCCCATGGCTCCGTCAATAACTACACAAATCACAAACCTTCAATTCCCGATGGTGGAACGAGAGTCAACTCACCACTTTCACTCCAAAAAGATGGGATCCTTTGAAGCATTCATTGATTGTACAAACAACAAACTCATCAAAGAAACAAATCTACAAAGAAACCAATCTGTACGACGCAGTGAGGTTCCAGGAAGCAACGGTTCAGTCCAACAGGAGAGTAGTTCGTTAGCCAGCTTACTAGCAATTCCTCAAGGAGTCTAAAATGTGATTAGGACACTTGGGACAAAATGTACTTTGACATTTTTTTTCACCTGCCAGGGATGAAACATCTACCAGCCAAGCAATCGTTTTAATATGCAACACCGGCCAAATGGTCTAATCTATCTGGTGGTGCTACTATTGGACCCTGGTCAGGAGCATTACATATTGGCAGTAGAAAAGGAATACGTTGTTCTTATTTTTGTAATTTGTTGTATTTTTCATGGTAAGTAAAAAACATTTTTTTTGGACTGAAACCACAAAGTAAAGAAATCGAAGACTTAACGGAGCTGAGCGTTGTGTGTCTGTAGCGTTGTTTGTTGCAGTGGTTGTTGACAGAAGCAGGGCTTTCAACAGAGATTCGACCGCGGTGTCGAAATCACGTCGGCCAAAAGGTTGCTTTCAGCTCTCAAGCTGTGTTAAGAGCCAGGGCTGTGTGATAACATGGCAGCACACTGTCTGCACCATGACAGACGTTGGACACTCAATATATCCTCTTCATAGAATAGGATATATTGGTACACTTGCCAAACACTGATTCACCTTTATTTTTGGATGAATTATATCTCATTTCTGATTAATCCTGATTGTAAATTGCGGCTTGTTCATTAAATCACATTTGACGTCGCATCGCAAGTCATTTAGCAGGCGCCTCTGTCCAAAGTGGCTCATAACAAGCACATTTGTCATTTTTGGGCCGTGACAAGTGTTAGTAATTGCCTCCAAAAGAGCAAACATGAGGTGATTAATGGAGTTTTGAATGATCATTATTTCATTATTTCTCCACATATTTCCCCCAGCTTGTTCTTCTGATTGCAATCTCCTCCTCTTCCTCCTCCTCCTCCTCCTCAGATTGCAAGTGTGTGTTGTGGTGTGATGTGTTGTGTGTGTGTGGTGTGTGGTGTGTTGTGTGTGTGTGTGTGTTTGTGAGGAAAGAGCTTTTTATTTTTTTTTTATCTATCATTGGGGAGTTGCGATCGCTGGCGCGTTTGATGGAAGCGAACGAGGGAGATTGCAGCAAAAGTGAAGCCACGTTTCTCCCTTCATTGTTCAACTTGAACTGTTAATGAGGAACAGCTTAATATCTGGGGATATATAGGGAGGGGAATGCTGGTCCCCTCCCGATATATCCTTAAGTCTCGGTCAAAGTCACCGATGTATGTGGACCTGCACCAGTGGGTCATTTGCTTTTAGCGCCTTTTAAATCAGCCAGAGGGACTTAAACCTTGTTGTCTACGCACTCGACAGTGTCAGGGGTCAGGGTGTCACCGGATTCATGCTTTTGACTGTGTACACCACACCGGTTCTATATCCCTTAACACCCACAAGGCTGGATCCTGCATCCTTCACGAATGTACCAATGTACAGCTGCACTGCTTATTTTACCCTAAATGATCATGTACCTGTTGGTCCAATCATGAAAAGATTTTAACAGCACTGCTCTAAAACACACTCATGGTATTCATGGATATTCCGCTTTCCCTAGCGAGGGAGTCGTTTCCTGTTCGATGGATGTTTCTGTGTTCGTACATGTGCTTGAAGAGTCGGAATACATGGTTATGTAATACAGAGGTTTGTTTGTGTCTTTGTTTGTTTGTTTGTTTGTTTGCCGTCGTTGATGAGACACGTTCATTCATTTGGCCTCAGTGTGTTAGCACTATCGAGGTGAAATGTGAACCAACCAGGCAACGAGAGTCACACAATAACTCGCTGTGTTCACACACACAATAATTCACATTGCCGAATAGTTTCATCCAAAGTGTCTCCCACTACAATGACGACATGCATCTGGGACTTGAATTGTTGTGTACTGTTAATCCACACACAGGAATGACTTCACTGGATGGACAAACAGTATGTTCACTGCAGCAATGTAAACAAGTGTGCATACTAATAGCTGGAATATTATTGCATGTTATTTTGTCATTGTTTGTGTGTGTGATAACATACATTATTTGTATGTTATCTTGGTGTTTTAGTGGCTTTAAGCCTGTTAGCCAGCGACAGATAATTTAGTGTAGTTTTATTTTGTACAGATACAGTTGCATGGTTGTTTGCCTATGTGGTTTTTTTTTTACCTTGTTGACGAAGTCCTCGTATCCGGGGTAGTAGGTGGTCACGATGGAGAAGATGTACCAGTCGTATTCCTCCATGATGTTCAACATGACGGACGCCTGCTGCTCGATGGACGGACCGAACTGGAAAAACATGGAGTGGTCGTCCTGGAAATCAGAGAGACACGGAGCCAAGAGGCAAACAAGGTCATGACTCATGAACGCTGGCAGAAGACACTAATGCTAATATGCTCAAATCTCTTTGCTGTTCTGTAAGGCCGCATGTTGGGAATAAATAAACACAGGGAAGAGGGAAAAAAGGAAATGAAAACTTATATGGGAAGGGTCTGAGGAATATGTATGAATTTTACATAATTTTTCATGGGCAGCCGTGCTCTTTTCAGGTGGAGACGTCCACATCAAACGGACGCTGTGTCTGGTGGAGACGAGTGTCCGGGGGCATGGCTGTGGGCGGACTAGACTCATTAGTTCCCTCCACGAGAGGCGGGGAGCTCTGCTCACGCCGCCGGCACCGCGCACACATCACAAGAGCCAAGATGGCCGCCATCTGCCTCGGTGACACCGCCACCGTTCCCTTTTGTGTTTAATTAAAGACTATTGAAGAGTAGCCCGGAATATTGAAGAGTAACCAGAGGCCAATACTGTATTGGACTTTGTGAGGGACGGCACCAAGATTGCAGGTTATTACAACTGTGGCCGTTTGATCCTCCCAGAAGCCATCAGAAGCTGCCCCCTGAATAAAAGACACAACGGAATGAAAGAAAACGCGGTGTTATCTCACCTCCATCACATTATTCATCTACTCAACAGAGTGGCCCAAAATGACCAAAAATAAAATAAAATAAAAATAGAGAAAGTCTCAAATCACGATGTGAAAGCGATTGAAAGATCACAATGCCAAGGGGTTTTCTCCATCTAAAAAGGCGGGAAGTACGATAGATTTAGACAGCTGTCGTACAAACCAGCTCTGGAGGTGGTGGTGGTGTGCGCGCTACATTCAATCCATCTAGCTTGACCAGCGATTCTCATCTCGAGAGACGGGATCTCTTATGGGAGCGTCAGCGTCGGGTCCCATGCGCTGCTCACGAATCACCGGTCATCAACCAATATAAAGCAAAGGGGTGATTCTAATAAGTCCTAGTCCTGGCAACTCCATTAAATCAACATAATTCACGACATCATCCAAAGCGATGTCATCAATCTGGATTCAGAAGTGCTGGTAGGATCGGCTGTTTTGTGGAACCGTGCTCAGGCAGAGAATGAATACCACATGATTACACATGGTCGCTAATCCAATCAGAAACCCCAACAACAACAACAACAACAACAACAACAACAACAATGGAGAGCGGCAACAAGTGGCGTTCCAGCAGAGGTGTCGCTGTCCCAGCAGGTGTCTTCCTCAGAGTTTGCCAGTTACTCCTCACAGTTATGAGGCGACAAGAGGAGGAGGAGAGGGAGGAGGATGGGGATGAGGTGGAGGAGGCGGAGGAGGTGGAGGAAGCAGAGGACGGGGAGCTTTTCCAAGCGGAGGCACTCAATTTCCCTCTCGTGGAGGATCTGCTGGGCGGCCATGCGTGTGACACTGCGCCGTGTGACTCATCGTCAGAACACAGAAGTTAAGGTGGATTATTTGTGGAAGGGGGGGGGGGGGGGAGAGTGTGTGGAGTGGCGTGATTGCAGTGTGTGTGTGTGTGTGTATGTGTGTGTGTGTGTGTGTGTGTGTGTGTGTGTGTGTGTGTGTGCGTGTGAGGATCTGAGGTACAGCAGCAGCAGCTAACACAGAGTGACTCACCGGACAGACGACAGGCAGGGAGAGACGACAGCACAAAAAACAGATGCACTTTGTCACCGTTTTCATGATTTGGAGCATAAGGGGGAGGGGGGGCGGGGGGGAGGCGGGGGGGGTCGTATTACGCCGTCCTGCCTTTTGTGTCACCGTCGTGCTCATCATGACATGGTTCCCCAACCCCCCACCCCCACCCCCAGCAAGACATATGTGTGCCCGCTGTGTTCCAGTAACCCCCCGCCCCCCCACATGCACAGTGTATGAGCAATACACTGCTACCCACAGGGACTTTTGCTGATGATGTCTCCAAACAGGCCTACCATCCGCCTCCCACATTACAACATCTGATCCAGAAATTGCTTTCCATCCTCAAAGCACTTTCGAGGATGCGATCGAGAGGATCGTGATCATGTGATCCTTCCTCTCCCAATACATTTTGTAAATGTATGGTATTTGGCGCTTTTGTCCGTAAAGCGACTTACGATAAGATCGTGATATTTCGTTCCAGCCATCACAGGCTCAAGGGAATCATGAAACCGACCACTTGTTGTGATCGTGCTTGGTGCCTGCTCTGCAATGACACGTGCATGATTTAGTAGCTCCATCCCATTAGTAATTATGTTATCTTCCCAACCGTCTATTGTAGTGTAACAGTGTCTCTTACTCAGGGTTTACTCAAGGTTATTCTAAAAAAATGGCGCATCAAATAAGAGAAGAAGCTAATATTTGACAGTATACACCTAACTTTTAGTTTTTTATTCCACTAGTCCTAATTCCAAAAGTATTGACCACCTGGCCCAATATAATTCACAACCTTTAAACTGTAAAGTATCAGCATTTCTGTAGCGCTTCTCCTCATATCTTGTGTCTGAACCACCTCACTTACAATTCCTCGTCAGTTCAGGAGTGTAAAGTGACCACGTGTGTTCATCACTCATGTATTAAAATCCAATCCCCACAACGACGTTTTCCATCTCATTTAGATTTGGAACACTTCTTTTCAACTCGCTGTTCACCGGCTTCCACCGTAATGCAATTTGCAGTCTCTTACTATTATACACTCCTTCATATACTACTTTATACACTTTTTGATAAGAAAAGGAAGGAAACAAGAAAACGATATGCGACACATGTCACAAGAAACGGATAAACTCTCCCTCGGAAGTCCTCCCTCTCTCTCTCTCTCTCTCTCTCTCTCTCTCTCTCTCTCTCCTCTCTCTCTCTCTCTCGCTCTCGTGCACATCGAAGCGCACACGTTCCCCGTCAGAACTAGGAGGACGCCTGGTGAGGTACACACACACACACACACACACACACAACACACACACACCGCTCCAACATGAAAGCCGCGCCTTGAATCCAAGCTGCCTCCAGGGAGGCAAGGGACGGAGACGGCCTTGCTTCGCTACCTAGCCCCCGAGCTAATGAGCTAATGACATCGCCTTGTGAACCAGGTGCTGCCGGGAACAAAAGGAAATACTGGATGTGAAAAGGCGAGGGGAACATACTACTGCATGTTAATACGCAGATCATGTGTGTGTGTGTGTGTGTGTGTGTACCACAGACTTGAATGTGTGTGTAAATGTGAGTTGTGGTTTTGTATGTGTTTGTGTGTGCTTGGATTGTGTGTGTGTGTGTGTGTGTGTGTGTGCGTGTGTGCGTGCATGCATAAGTGTGTGTGTATGTGTTTTGTGTGTGTTGTGTGTGTGTGTGTGTGTGTGTGTATGTGTGTGCCATAGACTTGAGTGTGTGTGTACATGTGAGTGTGGTTTTGTATGTGTTTGTGTGTGCTTGGATTGTGTGTGTGACTGTGTGTGTGTGTGTGTGCATGCATGCGTAAGTGTGTGTGTGTGTGTGTGTGTGAGTGCTTATGTCTGCATCTGTGTTCCTGTATGTGTTGGCCGGGCTTGACGTACAGTACACAACAGCATGTGGCCGAGTGGCTGAGTAGCCACTCTGCTCTATATATGTAGCAGGAGGAGAGGTGCCTTCCTGCCAGACTCTCTGCATGTCAAGTGACGAATGACAACGGCACGATGAGCACCACTTCAGATAGGGGGGGGGGGGGGGGTGCACCCGTTCTCATGTCATTGACATTGTTTAACGGTTGTTTGTGACACCCGCCCAATGGTCTCATGTCTCGTATCGCTGTGCGATTGCATAATGTCTGCATGGAGAGGAATAGTGTCTCTCCACTGTACTGTATATGACCCGTCCCCTCTGGCTGCTGTCACAATGGATTCGTTCTGCTTTTTACCCCGTGATCATTGGATTGCGATAGGGGTCATTCATTTGATACTGAACTGTATGTTGTGGAGTGTGTGTGTTTGGTGGCCCAGTTAGAGTCTGGGGGGGCGGGGGGGTGAGGCTGCCACACGTGAGGTTTTATGGCCTAATCACTGGGGATGTAAACGCTATTTTCCTAGGGTAACTAAAACTACATGTCTCTCCATAATCCATCCATAATAACTGATCAGGCAGGACACCTTCCACCTGTTGAGCAGATCACAACACAGCCAGTCCCAGCACCATTGTCTCCGACAAATAGTTTGTGCGGCGAGTTATTCGCAACCTTTATTTGGCAAAATTGAGGATTCTCCTCGACGGGATGTTGAATGAAAAGGAACGGGTGCGCTGTTGCTTTAGCTAGCGTATTCAAGCTGAATGAGAGCACCACTATCACAATCTTGAAATAATTGGCACATTCATAAGTACCTTGGCTCACCTTCACTTTAAACACTGCCACCGGCTTCTGACTCCACATCCAGGGAACAACTGGAGGGAAAATCATGACGTCTCTCTTTTTTGCCTCGAGCTGCCAAAATTGCGAACGCTGGCCGTGATAACGGCAGCGTACTCCTCTTTCAGCGCGAACGAATGGGCGGCCTAATTAATGGTTGAATATGAACGCTTATCAATGTAATTAATGTGAGGTTTTGAAAGAGCCCGCTCCCCCCTCTCACCAACCCCCACCAACTCCTCCGGCTCCCCTCGTTTTTCCCTCTCACTTTTCTCTCGTCGCGTATGTCGGCACTTCTCCATCTTTGGAGAAGTACCCCCCCCCTCTTCCTTAGCGACAGGTGAGCGGCCCGCCATCTGAGGACGTCATCGGTGTGTAGAAGCTCCTCCCATTCTTCTCCGGTGAGCTGAGATTAGCCCGCTAATCACTGCTCATTCAAGGTCTCTCTTCTGCGTGCCACGTTAACGCCGCCGCGACCCGCCTCACCCGCCTCACCCGGCTCCCCCTTTATGCACCTCTGTGTTTTGTCTCTCTCTCTCTCTGTCCTTGTCACTTCTTTTCTGTGTCCATTTGTTCTCCCTTTTCTCTCCGTCTCTCTGCGCCTGTCTTCGGGTTTGTCTCTCTCCGCCTCTATATCTCTTCCCATCCCTCTCTCTCTTCCTCTCCCTCCAACCTCTTTCTCTCTCTTCCTCTATCCCTCTCTCTCCCTTTTAGAGTTTTTCTCTCTCTCCCTCTCTTCCTCTATATCGCTTCCAATCTCTTCCTCTTCATCTCCCTCTCTCTTTCTCTCTGTCTCCAGTCTCTTTCTCTCTCTTCCTCTATCCCTATCTCTTACTTTTAGGGTCTCTCTCTCTCTCTCTCTCTCTTTCTCTCTCCCTCTCTCTGTCTCTCTCTCTCTCAGCATCCCTTTCTCCTCCAGCCTCTGTCATAATGGCCACCGGCTCCATTAGTTCATATTGTGGAGATGTTAAGGGGCCACGCGGGGTCCATATCTCTGTGTGTGTGTCGCAGAGACCCTTTACCTGAGAGGAGCTGGCTCTGGTCCGCCCCCCCCCCTGCCGTGAGCGAGGGGTTCTGCGTGTGATAAGTAACATGCTGTGTGACCCCTGGCAGGGGGTCGCTAGCTCCATCCTGGGAGGTCAGCTTTCCTATTTGCTTCCTGCCATCAGGTCTCATTATAGAGAGCAGAACACAGTGAGAATGGCTGCGCTTTTATTGTGGCGGTGGTGGCTGCTCTGTGCGCTGTGTCTTTTGCATGCCATACAGTGAGAATAATAGAAACAACATGAAGGCATGGGGATGATAATCATAATAAAGATTTACACTTATACTATTTATTTAAATGTAGGAATTGGTGATGTTTTTGTGCATTATGAGAACAATAACGATTCCTCTCTCTCTGTCGTTCTGTCCCCCTCTCTCTCTCCGTCTCTCTCTCTCTTCCTCTCTCTCTCTCTCTACCTCTCTCTCCCTCTCTCTCTCTCTCTCTCTCTCTCTCTCTCTCTCTCTCTCTCTCTCTCTCTCTCTCTCTCTCTCTCTCTCTCTCTCTCTCTCTCTCTCTCTCTCTCTCTCTCGCTCTCTGTCTCTCTCTCTGTATAACATGCTATATTATCTGAACGCTGTGGGAGGAGACACCATCTACAGAGGTGAAGAAGTCAACGTGGGCCCTCTTTGAATTGCCAGCGTTTTTTTGGGGGGGGGGTTTTTGTCACAGGTCTTCCTCCTCCTCCTCCTCCTCCTCCTTGGTGTGTTACAATGATACAAAAATACAACAAAAATAAACACATAAACAACTCTCATACACACACACACACACACACACACACACACTGCAGTGCTGCATGTGTGTGTGTGTGTGTGTGTGTCCAGCTGCAGTGGCTGCGTCAGCGTGCAGTGTGAAAGCGCGGGGCCCGGGGCCGACTCATCTCTCTGTCACGCAAACCACAGCCT
Source organism: Coryphaenoides rupestris (assembly GCA_002895965.2). Classification (NCBI taxonomy): domain Eukaryota; kingdom Metazoa; phylum Chordata; class Actinopteri; order Gadiformes; family Macrouridae; genus Coryphaenoides; species Coryphaenoides rupestris. Next base: position 80,870 of record PIJE02001074.1, on the reverse strand, counting down.
GTCTCCAATTAGACGTACAGAGAGACCCGCCTGCTACAGCCCTGCTGGGGACGGGGGGGGGGCGGGGACGGGGACGGTAGAGACAGATAGAGAGACTATGACAGAGAGAGAGTGCGGGAGAGAGATAGACGGAGAGAGAGAGAGTCGGGTGCAGAAGCTTTAAGGCAGCGAGGAAGAGAAGAGTGAGGAGTTTCGCTTGAAGACACAAAACCTGAAAAATCGTCGATAGAGGGGATTACAAATATTCTCTGACACACACGTGTGCACACACACACACTCTCACACACACACACACACACACACACACACACACACACACACACACACACACACACACACACAATCACACACACAAACAGATATAGAAACATGTTCCACACAACACATCGTACTCTTTGTTTATCTCTCTCTCTCTCCCTCCCTCTTCACGCCCTCTCTCTCCCTCCCTCTGCTACTCTCTCCCTCTCTCTCTCTCTCTCTCTCTCTCTCTCTCTCTCTCTCTCTCTCTCTTCCTTCTCATGCAAAAGATTTTAACACTGCTCTAAAACACACTCATGGTATTCATGGATATTCCGCTTTCCCTAGCGAGGGAGTCGTTTCCTGTTCGATGGATGTTTCTGTGTTCGTACATGTGCTTGAAGAGTCGGAATACATGGTTATGTAATACAGAGGTTTGTTTGTGTCTTTGTTTGTTTGTTTGTTTGTTTGCCGTCGTTGATGAGACACTTTTGTTCGTTTGGCCTCAGTGTGTTATAGGGATGTAACGATATACCGTAAAACGGTATATCGCGATATGAAAAGGCCACGAATGTCAACCGTACGTTTTTTCATGTAATACCGTGTCGCGGTATAGCTGCGAGGTTGCATGGTAAATGCGCACTGTCATTGTGGGGAGTCTGGTGAGCGACACCATCAGAACGGCGAATTAACAGCGCACCCCCCCCCATCAGAACGGCGAATTAACAGCGCACCCCCCCCCATCAGAACGGCGAATTAACAGTGCACCCCCCCCATCAGAACCGCGAATTAACAAGCCCCCCCCCCCATCAGAACGCGAATTAACGGACCCCCCCCCCCCATCAGAACGCGAAATTAACACGGCGCACCCCCCCCATCAGAACCGCGAATTAACAGCGCACCCCCCCCCAGAGACGCTGACTCTGAGCCCCGCGCCTCACGGGAGCGTCATCATTGCGCATCCTTGGCGCAACATCTGTGATGTCCACCAATGTCCTAAACAACAACACGTCCTTGGTACCGAGTATCCGACTGACGTATGTTGGATGGTTTAGGTTACATTTCATTGAAATGTGTGGCAGTGCCGTTATATTTGTTTAATTTGTTCACAGTCAGAAAGTGAGGAACATCTGATGAAAATTGAAAATAAAACATGTTTTCAAAGTCATTAGAACTGTAATGGTTTTAATATTAAGATAAAAACAGTGTTAAATAAAAATAGATTTGATAGGGTAATAGGCCAACATAGATACATTGAAAATGATCACACTATTGTTAAGTGATTTGATTTGAAAGATAATTTTAAAATGACAGAGTGCCTAAATGCCTAAATTAAGTTGCATAACCAAATTGTGCTAATATAGGCATACCTTGTTGAAATTGTATCTGTAATATGGGCTTCTGTTTTGTTGTTAATAAATATTTTCTTCAGAGCAAATTCTTTTTTGTATGTCTTATTTTAATCAGCAGTGCTACATCTAATTGACAGCTAAAAGTTAATATCGTATCGTGATATCGTGATATTAATTTTGATATCGTATCGTATCGTATCGTACTAAAAATGTCATATCGTTACATCCCTAGTGTGTTAGCACTATCGAGGTGAAATGTGAACCAACCAGGCAACGAGAGTCACACAATAACTCGCTGTGTTCACACACACAATAATTCACATTGCCGAATAGTTTCATCCAAAGTGTCTCCCACTACAATGACGACATGCATCTGGGACTTGAATTGTTGTGTACTGTTAATCCACACACAGGAATGACTTCACTGGATGGACAAACAGTATGTTCACTGCAGCAATGTAAACAAGTGTGCATACTAATAGCTGGAATATTATTGCATGTTATTTTGTCATTGTTTGTGTGTGTAATAACATACATTATTTGTATGTTATCTTGGTGTTTTAGTGGCTTTAAGCCTGTTAGCCAGCGACAGATAATTTAGTGTAGTTTTATTTTGTACAGATACAGTTGCATGGTTGTTTGCCTATGTTGGTTTTTTTTTACCTTGTTGACGAAGTCCTCGTAAGTCCGTGGTCACGATTGAGACAACAGCATGTTCACTGCAGCAATGCAAACAAGTGTGCATACTAATAGCTGGAATATTATTGCATGTTATTTTGTCATTGTTTGTGTGTGTAATAACATACATTATTTGTATGTTATCTTGGTGTTTTAGTGGCTTTAAGCCTGTTAGCCAGCGACAGATAATTTAGTGTAGTTTTATTTTGTACAGATACAGTTGCATGGTTGTTTGCCTATGTGGTTTTTTTTTTACCTTGTTGACGAAGTCCTCGTATCCGGGGTAGTAGGTGGTCACGATGGAGAAGATGTACCAGTCGTATTCCTCCATGATGTTCAACATGACGGACGCCTGCTGCTCGATGGACGGACCGAACTGGAAAAACATGGAGTGGTCGTCCTGGAAATCAGAGAGACACGGAGCCAAGAGGCAAACAAGGTCATGACTCATGAACGCTGGCAGAAGACACTAATGCTAATATGCTCAAATCTCTTTGCTGTTCTGTAAGGCCGCATGTTGGGAATAAATAAACACAGGGAAGAGGGAAAAAAGGAAATGAAAACTTATATGGGAAGGGTCTGAGGAATATGTATGAATTTTACATAATTTTTCATGGGCAGCCGTGCTCTTTTCAGGTGGAGACGTCCACATCAAACGGACGCTGTGTCTGGTGGAGACGAGTGTCCGGGGGCATGGCTGTGGGCGGACTAGACTCATTAGTTCCCTCCACGAGAGGCGGGGAGCTCTGCTCACGCCGCCGGCACCGCGCACACATCACAAGAGCCAAGATGGCCGCCATCTGCCTCGGTGACACCGCCACCGTTCCCTTTTGTGTTTAATTAAAGACTATTGAAGAGTAGCCCGGAATATTGAAGAGTAACCAGAGGCCAATACTGTATTGGACTTTGTGAGGGACGGCACCAAGATTGCAGGTTATTACAACTGTGGCCGTTTGATCCTCCCAGAAGCCATCAGAAGCTGCCCCCTGAATAAAAGACACAACGGAATGAAAGAAAACGCGGTGTTATCTCACCTCCATCACATTATTCATCTACTCAACAGAGTGGCCCAAAATGACCAAAAATAAAATAAAATAAAAATAGAGAAAGTCTCCGTTCAAATCACGATGTGAAAGCGAAAGATGCCAAGGGGTTTTCTCCATCTAAAAAGGCGGGAAGTACGATAGATTTAGACAGCTGTCGTACAAACCAGCTCTGGAGGTGGTGGTGGTGTGCGCGCTACATTCAATCCATCTAGCTTGACCAGCGATTCTCATCTCGAGAGACGGGATCTCTTATGGGAGCGTCAGCGTCGGGTCCCATGCGCTGCTCACGAATCACCGGTCATCAACCAATATAAAGCAAAGGGGTGATTCTAATAAGTCCTAGTCCTGGCAACTCCATTAAATCAACATAATTCACGACATCATCCAAAGCGATGTCATCAATCTGGATTCAGAAGTGCTGGTAGGATCGGCTGTTTTGTGGAACCGTGCTCAGGCAGAGAATGAATACCACATGATTACACATGGTCGCTAATCCAATCAGAAACCCCAACAACAACAACAACAACAACACAATGGAGAGCGGCAACAAGTGGCGTTCCAGCAGAGGTGTCACTGTCCCAGCAGGTGTCTTCCTCAGAGTTTGCCAGTTACTCCTCACAGTTATGAGGCGACAAGAGGAGGAGGAGAGGGAGGAGGAGGAGGATGAGGAGGATGGGGATGAGGTGGAGGAGGCGGAGGAGGTGGAGGAAGCAGAGGACGGGGAGCTTTTCCAAGCAGAGGCACTCAATTTCCCTCTCGTGGAGGATCTGCTGGGCGGCCATGCGTGTGACACTGCGCCGTGTGACTCATCGTCAGAACACAGAAGTTAAGGTGGATTATTTGTGGAAGGGGGGGGGGGGGGGGAGAGTGGTGGAGACTCAGGATTCAGTCAGAGCTGGCAGTGTGTGTGTGTGTGTGTGTGTGTGTGTGTGTGTGTGTGTGTGTGTGTGTGTGTGTGTGTGTGTGTGTACGCCGGCCTGAGGATCTGAGGTACAGCAGCAGCAGCAGCTAACACAGAGTGACTCACTGGACAGACGACAGGCAGGGAGAGACGACAGCACAAAAAACAGATGCACTTTGTCACCGTTTTCATGATTTGGAGCATACGGGGAGGGGGGGAGGGGGTAGGCGGGGGGGAGGCGGGGGGGTCGTATTACGCCGTCCTGCCTTTTGTGTCACCGTCGTGCTCATCATGACATGGTTCCCCACCCCCCCACCCCCACCCCCAGCAAGACATATGTGTGCCCGCTGTGTTCCAGTAACCCCCCGCCCCCCTACATGCACAGTGTATGAGCAATACACTGCTACCCACAGGGACTTTTGCTGATGATGTCTCCAAACAGGCCTACCATCCGCCTCCCACATTACAACATCTGATCCAGAAATTGCTTTCCATCCTCAAAGCACTTTCGAGGATGCGATCGAGAGGATCGTGATCATGTGATCCTTCCTCTCCCAATACATTTTGTAAATGTATGGTATTTGGCGCTTTTGTCCGTAAAGCGACTTACGATAAGATCGTGATATTTCGTTACAGCCATCACAGGCTCAAGGGAATCATGAAACCGACCACTTGTTGTGATCGTGCCTGGTGCCTGATCTGCAATGACACGTGCATGATTTAGTAGCTCCATCCCATTAGTAATTATGTTATCTTCCCAACCGTCTATTGTAGTGTAACAGTGTCTCTTACTCAGGGTTTACTCAAGGTTATTCTAATCAAATAAGAGAAGAAGCTAATATTTGACAGTATACACCTAACTTTTTGTTTTTTATTCCACTAGTCCTAATTCCAAAAGTATTGACCACCTGGCCCAATATAATTCACAACCTTTAAACTGTAAAGTATCAGCATTTCTGTAGCGCTTCTCCTCATATCTTGTGTCTGAACCACCTCACTTACAATTCCTCGTCAGTTCAGGAGTGTAAAGTGACCACGTGTGTTCATCACTCATGTTTAAATCCAATCCCACAACGACGTGCTTCCATCTCATTTAGATGTACTCTTGGAACACTTCTTTTCACTCGGCTGTTTCACCGGCTTCCACCGTAATGCAATTTGCAGTCTCTTACTTTATACACTCCTTCATATACTACTTTATACACTTTTTGATAAGAAAAGGAAGGAAACAAGAAAACGATATGCGACACATGTCACAGAAACGGATAACTCTCCCTCGGAAGTCCCTCCCTCTCTCTCTCTCTCTCTCTCTCTCTCTCTCTCTCTCTCTCTCTCTCTCTCTCTCGGTGCACATTCGAAGCGCCACGTTCCCGTCAGACGAGGAGGACGCCTGGTGAGGTACACACACACACACACACACACCGCTCCAACATGAAAGCCCGCCTTGAATCCAAGCTGCCCTACAGGTTAGGCAGGGACGGAGACGGCCTTGCTTTGCTACCTAGCCCCCGAGCTAATGAGCTAATGACATCGTCTCGTGAACCAGGTGCTGCCGGAAAAAAAGGAAATACTGGATGTGAAAAGGCGAGGGGAACATACTACTGCATGTTTATACGCAGATCATGTGTGTGTGTGTGTGTGTGTGTGTGTGTGTAC
>PIJE02001074.1:62500-65000 GCA_002895965.2 Coryphaenoides rupestris | reverse complement strand
AAACGGTGGAGTGTTCCCTCCGGGTTGGGAGTGAGTTGCTGCCTCAAGCCGAAGGAGTTAAGTATCTCGGGGTCTTGTTCACGAGTGAGGCGGCAAAATGGAGCGGGAGATGGACAGACGGATTGGTGCAGCGTCTGCAGTGATGCGGGGCGCTGTACCGGTCCGTTGTGGTGAAGAGGGAGCTGAGCCGGAAGGCGAAGCTTTCGATTTACAGGTCCATCTACGTTCCAACCCTTCACCTGATGGTCACGAGCTTTGGGTAGTGACCGAAAGGAATGAGAATCGCGGATACAAGCGGCCGAAATTGAGTTTCCTCCGCAGGGTGGCTGGGCTCAGCTTAGAGATAGGGTGAGGAGCTCAGGACATCCGGAGGGAGCTCGGAGTAGAGCCGCTGCTCCTCCGCATCGAAAGGAGTCAGCTGAGGTGGTTCGGGGCATCTGATTAGGATGCCCCCCGGGCGCCTCCCTTTGGAGGTTTTCCGGGCACGTCCAACTGGGAGGAGACCCCGGGGGCAGACCCAGAACTCGCTGGAGGGATTACATATCTCGTCTGGCCTGGGAACGCCTCGGGATCCCCCAGGAGGAACTAGAGTGTGTGGCTGGGGAGAAGGAAGCCTGGGGGGCCCTGCTTAGCCGGCTGCCACCCGCGACCCGACCCCGGATAAGGCGGACGATAATGGATGGATGGATGGAAGAAGTTTAATTGTTACATACACATTCAGGATGTGCAGTGAAATGAAAAAATGCCGATAAATGTACAACAAAACAATACAAATATCACAAATTGGAGAGATCAAAATATCAAATATCCACACTATTTACAGTAATTACAGCAAAAAAAAAAGAGAAATGTAACAAAATAAGCATATAAACACATAAACAGCAAGGCTTATAAACAAGTAGGCATGTAAACAATATTTAATAAAAAAGTAGCATTAAGTTATGTAGTAGAACTATGTGAGTGCATGTACTGTGTACTAACTATGTGTGTGAGTGTGTGCATGGGAGGGGCAGTGGGGGGGCCCTGGTGAGGTCAGAGTTCACAGTCCTTATGGCCTGCAGAAAGAAACTGTTTTAGTCTCAATTAGTCAAAAGTGGTGTTTGATGTGGAATGGGGTCTATTGGATGCGGAGGGTGTTTGCTCACACAGTTATCAAATATCTAAATATTGAAGCAAGATAAGATAAGATAAAACTTTATTGATCCCGAAGGAAATTCTTGCATCTAAAAACTTCTTGGGTGCATACAAAATGACTCCAGAAGTGTTATAAAGTCAAATTCCTCTTCAACTACGGAGAGTCCAGAACCGTCGAGAGAGTGTCGATAGTCACGCAAGGATAGAGATGAGGCAAAATTATGGCGGCAGACACAACCATTTTTTTCATTATTTAGGGGTCAAAGTGATTTCTAAATTGGTGAGTTAAGTTTACAGCAACACCATTTTACACATACATCCATTGCCAACAAAAACAAAAATAGGGTGGCAACTGGGTGGCAAGATAGTTTTCCGATAGATCCACCCCTGTTGACTATGTCATGATGACTGGTGTCATTAAGCGCAGAGCCATCGTCCAGTTTCTGATGTAGAGCTATTAATCAAGAAGTAGTATCAACCATGAGCACCAAGCCTTCAAACCAGGCGTCAACCTTAATTTCCTTTCTCCTGTTTGCCACTGCACGTGTCTGGTTTATCTAATAATTTAATATCTGTGGAAAGGGTTACATTGAGTATAGACGGCCTATTTTAGTGAAACTGATATTAAAAATGTCTTCAGGAGAAAGATGAACGTAGTAAACTAAAGAACAGATCATAATAGCTAAGAATCAGACACTAGTGTTTATTTAAAAAGCATCATTTTCAATGTAGCATTATTGGTCAATCGGAGTGAGCCATGATCCAAAGCATGCACCACCATAGCCAGTCGTAGTGAATTTGCTTCTGGTGCTCTCTTTGTGAGATGATTAATAGTCATCGTATTTTCAGTCATTGTATTGGATCTTGACTTGGACAAAATACATTTCACAGACCTATAGCGATTAAGAGCTTACAGAATAGACTCAAATTATAGCTCTTAAATCTAACAGCACCTGAAAAAATTAGTGGAAGTAAGTAGCCTGCAACCAGCCACAGACTTATTAGTTTTGTCTACTAGAGGTCACACATCAGTCAATTGCTCAACACCTACCTGTTTTTTAGCTGCGTTTTGAATCTATCCTATCCTATCTATGTCATTCAGTAGTTTCTCTGAAATGTGCAGGATGATGTCGAGGGAACTGTGAGCTGGCTTCGAAACTATTAATGCAACATAAGCCACAATTATGTTTTAGAGGTTTAGAATCACTTACTTGAGTTATGGCATGCAAACGTTTAGTGTAGGTTGTGGAAAATGTAAATGAACCATAGTTTAGCACTAATGACACTGAATGCTCCTTTATGGGCTTTTACTTTGTACAGGGTGATACATGTGTCTGGACATCTATTTATGGATTATATAGTTGGG
>PIJE02001074.1:55000-57500 GCA_002895965.2 Coryphaenoides rupestris | reverse complement strand
CTTATTTACTCCTCTCTGTAGAGGGGAGGTGGACAGCAGTCGCTCACACTGTGCAATGTGTCTCCTTACGCAAACACATTCTCTCTAGGTTCTCCCTTTCTCTCTCTCTAAATATCATGAATGTAGTCAAATGAGAAAGTATATAGAATATAGAAACAAAAAGTGAAATATGAAGAAACGACAAATAGATACAAATGAACAATTGTCTTTCTCTCTCTCTCTCTCTCTCTCTCCTCTCTCTCTCTCTCTCTCTCTCTCTCTCTCTCTCTCCTCTCTCTCTCGCTCTCTCTTTCTCTCTCAGTGCTCAGCTGGAGCGGTGTCGATCGCCCCGTTATCAAATTGCATCTCTGCTCTTTGCAGATGATGTGGTTCTGTTGGCTACATCAGACCGTGACCTCCAGCATGCACTGGGGCGGTTTGCAGCCGAGTGTGAAGCGGTCGGGATGAGAGTCAGCACCTCCAAGTCTGAGGCCATGGTTCTCTGCCGGAAAACGGTGGAGTGTTCCCTCCGGGTTGGGAGTGAGTTGCTGCCTCAAGCGAAGGAGTTCAAGTATCTCGGGGTCTTGTTCACGAGTGAGGGCAAAATGGAGCGGGAGATGGACAGACGGATTGGTGCAGCGTCTGCAGTGATGCGGGCGCTGTACCGGTCCGTTGTGGTGAAGAGGGAGCTGAGCCGGGAAGGCGAAGCTCTCGATTTACAGGTCCATCTACGTTCCAACCCTCACCTATGGTCACGAGCTTTGGGTAGTGACCGAAAGAATGAGATCGCGGATACAAGCGGCCGAAATGAGTTTCCTCCGCAGGGTGGCTGGGCTCAGCCTTAGAGATAGGGTGAGGAGCTCAGACATCCGGAGGGAGCTCGGAGTAGAGCCGCTGCTCCTCCGCATCGAAAGGAGTCAGCTGAGGTGGTTCGGGCATCTGATTAGGATGCCCCCCGGGCGCCTCCCTTTGGAGGTTTTCCGGGCACGTCCAACTGGGAGGAGACCCCGGGGCAGACCCAGAACTCGCTGGAGGGATTACATATCTCGTCTGGCCTGGGAACGCCTCGGGATCCCCCAGGAGGAACTAGAGAGTGTGGCTGGGGAGAAGGAAGCCTGGGGGGCCCTGCTTAGCCGGCTGCCACCGCGACCCGACCCCGGATAAGCGGACGATAATGGATGGATGGATGGAAGAAGTTTAATTGTTACATACACATTCAGGATGTGCAGTGAAATGAAAAAATGCCGATAAATGTACAACAAAACAATACAAATATCACAAATTGGAGAGATCAAAATATCAAATATCCACACTATTTACAGTAATTACAGCAAAAAAAAAAGAGAAATGTAACAAAATAAGCATATAAACACATAAACAGCAAGGCTTATAAACAAGTAGGCATGTAAACAATATTTAATAAAAAAGTAGCATTAAGTTATGTAGTAGAACTATGTGAGTGCATGTACTGTGTACTAACTATGTGTGTGAGTGTGTGCATGGGAGGGGCAGTGGGGGGGCCCTGGTGAGGTCAGAGTTCACAGTCCTTATGGCCTGCAGAAAGAAACTGTTTTAGTCTCAATTAGTCAAAAGTGGTGTTTGATGTGGAATGGGGTCTATTGGATGCGGAGGGTGTTTGCTCACACAGTTATCAAATATCTAAATATTGAAGCAAGATAAGATAAGATAAAACTTTATTGATCCCGAAGGAAATTCTTGCATCTAAAAACTTCTTGGGTGCATACAAAATGACTCCAGAAGTGTTATAAAGTCAAATTCCTCTTCAACTACGGAGAGTCCAGAACCGTCGAGAGAGTGTCGATAGTCACGCAAGGATAGAGATGAGGCAAAATTATGGCGGCAGACACAACCATTTTTTTCATTATTTAGGGGTCAAAGTGATTTCTAAATTGGTGAGTTAAGTTTACAGCAACACCATTTTACACATACATCCATTGCCAACAAAAACAAAAATAGGGTGGCAACTGGGTGGCAAGATAGTTTTCCGATAGATCCACCCCTGTTGACTATGTCATGATGACTGGTGTCATTAAGCGCAGAGCCATCGTCCAGTTTCTGATGTAGAGCTATTAATCAAGAAGTAGTATCAACCATGAGCACCAAGCCTTCAAACCAGGCGTCAACCTTAATTTCCTTTCTCCTGTTTGCCACTGCACGTGTCTGGTTTATCTAATAATTTAATATCTGTGGAAAGGGTTACATTGAGTATAGACGGCCTATTTTAGTGAAACTGATATTAAAAATGTCTTCAGGAGAAAGATGAACGTAGTAAACTAAAGAACAGATCATAATAGCTAAGAATCAGACACTAGTGTTTATTTAAAAAGCATCATTTTCAATGTAGCATTATTGGTCAATCGGAGTGAGCCATGATCCAAAGCATGCACCACCATAGCCAGTCGTAGTGAATTTGCTTCTGGTGCTCTCTTTGTGAGATGATTAATAGTCATCGTATTTTCAGTCATTGTATTGGATCTTGACTTGGACAAAATACATTTCA
>PIJE02001074.1:0-50000 GCA_002895965.2 Coryphaenoides rupestris | reverse complement strand
CCCGGGACCCCACTGATCCCCACCGATTCCCACCCCCTATGGACACTATACTACACGTTATATTAACGTTTAACCCCACTGACTCCCACCCCCCATTGGACACTGTTGCGTTGCATGTTTGTTATATATTTTTATAGAATTCTTTGACATCTTTAGAATTTCTATATTATTACCTTCTGTACATTCAAGCACATTCCTTGTTTGTAAAAACGATGGCAATAAACCTGATTCCGATTCTGATTTCAGAATCTGCCACTGTGAGAGTGAGGAGGACTTCCCGCTGATCGCCCCCTGCTGGTGCACGGGGAGCCTGCGCTTCGTCCACCAGGCCTGCCTCAACCAGTGGATCAAGTCCTCAGACACGCGCTGCTGTGAACTCTGCAAGTACGACTTCATCATGGAGACACGGCTCAAACCGCTGCGCAAGGTACACACGCACACACACAGATGCACTCACACAATCACACACACACACACACACACACACACACACACACACACACACACACACACACACCACACACACACACACACACATGCACGCAAGCAACACACACACGCACGCACACACACACGCACACACATGCACTCACACATACACACACACACACACAAACACACACAAACACACATGCATGCACACGCACTCACACACACACACACACACTGTTAGCTGTCCATCATGTCTGATGATGACGCACGCACACACACACACGCACTCACACAATCACACACACACGCACTCACACAATCACACAAACACACACACACATGCACGCATGAATGTACAGAATACAAATGGATCACAATGGATCATTTTTACACATAACTTATGTGTAAATGACAATTTAAGATAAGATAAACTTCAAGATTCAAGATGCCTTTATTGCCATATGCAACAAGTACAATGAAATTCTTACTCCCCGTTCATTGCCGTCACAGCGGCAAAATTGACAGTCGAAGAAGAAGAAACAATGAAAACTTGTAGCACACACTTGATTGACAGCTAGTGGCATAGGCTTAGTCATACTAACACATTGTGTTGTGTGTTGTCTCCCCCTAGTGGGAGAGGCTCCACATGACCAAGGGTGAGTGGAGGAAGATCCTGTGCTCCGTGGTCTTCCACCTGCTGTCCATCGTGTGCGTCTTGTGGTCTGTGTACGTTCTGTTCAAGCGGACCGCCGAGGAGCTCCGCCTGGGCAAGGAGGGTCAGTAGCCCCAATCCCTTATGGTCTGTGCTTACTTTGTGTTGAGTGCACCTCTGTTGGACTGTGACTGCCTGCTGTATTGGAATTTATGCACTGTGGTGTGTGTGTGTGTGTGTGTGTGTGTGTGTGTGTGTGTGTGTGTAGTGTTAAACCACCATTGCTGCACCATATAAGAGGGATATTGCTTCCTTTAGTACACTTAGCCACTGAGCCATGTGATCATGTCCAGAGAAAACAAGCAATAACCAGAACTCTGCTGACTCTCTATTGCAGACGAATTGTGGAGAATGGCTCTGGTGAAGTACTATTCGACAGAGGGTAAGACCAGACCAGACAAGAAGGTTCTAGTTGGGAAAAACAACCAAAAAATGACATTTCCTTGGGCGTACTCTTCAGGTTGACACACAACCATTTTGTGCATGTGTGTGTGTGTGTGTGTGTTGCCCTTCTCAGGTGTGATTGAATGGCCTTTCTGGACCAAGCTGACGGTGGTGGGCATGGGCCTGGCGACGGGCCTGGCCTTCATGTACATCCAGTGCACCGTCTACCTGCAGCTCTGGCACCGCCTCAAGGCCTACAACCGCATCATCACGGTGCAGAACTGCCCCGAGAAGGGCCTGCGCCCGCCTCGGGACGCCCCGTCCACAGGCCACGGGGGAAGGGAGGAGAGAGGAGAGGGAGGGGGAGGAGGAGGAGAGGGGGAGGGGAGGGAGGGGAGGAGAGGAGGAGGAGGAGAGGAGAGGAGAGGGGAGGAGGAGGAGGGGGGAGGAGGAGGAGGAGGAGGAGAGGAGGAGAGGAGGGAGGAGGAGAGGGAGGATGAGGAGAGGGAGAGGGAGGAGGAGGAGGAGGAGGAGGAGGAGGAGGAGGAGGAGAGGCAGCTAAACGAGGCGTGGACAGTAAACGCTGGTTCGCTCGATAAATATAACAAGTCATGTTCATAACGGGGCGATCGACACCGCAGCTGAGCACTGAGAGAGAAAGAGAGAGCGAGAGAGAGAGGTCTTAGTAAGATGACGCGGTTCCCCCCAGCGCAGCAGATGGCGTCGCAGGTTACATCCCACCGAGTGATGCCGCCGCCGTGGTAACCGACGCACGGTCCATGTGTGCGTCCACAGCGTCTGTATCGACAACACACACACACACACACACACACACACACACACACACACACACACACGCACACACACCACTCACTTACAGGGCCCTCACTGCGCTGCTTTGTACTCGTATCGGTATGTCAACGATGTCCCGTTCCTGAACATCTATTCGATGGTTATGAGAATAATAATCTCGTTCCTGGGGGATAAGACACATCAGTGGCTGTCACATGTCTGTGAGAGGTGTCTGGGCCGGCGTGAGGCGGGTGTAGATACATAAGAGAGTGATGCATGCCTCTGATGATTCAGTGTCGTGCCAGTGATGGGTGAAGGCGACAGTTGGTCGGTTAGTGAGTCACACGCTCGCACCCGGGACCGCACCGTTGGCTGTGGTAACCCGCACCATGTTGCATTGTGGTACTTGTAGTTTATAGCCAAGTAGTCAGGACAGCTCAGGACCTCATGGACATGAAACAGAGGAAAGATTGTGACGACACACTGGGAGTGTGTGTGTGTGCGTGTGTGTGCGTGTGTGTGTGTATGTGTGTGTGTGTGTGTGTGTGCTTCTGATTACAGGAAACATACAAAGATTGTTTATGAAGACAAGTTGTAATAAACCTTGATCCCCCTCTCTCTGTGTCTCTATCTCTCTCTTCCTCTTGCTCTTTCTCTCTCTCTCTCCTTATCGGTCTCTCTCTTCCTCCACCTCTCTATTATTCTGTCTCTCCATTCCTCTCTCTCTCACCCTTCATCTCTCTCCTCTCCTTCTTCTCATCTATCTCTCTCTCTTCCACTGTTTCTCTTCTCCCCTTCTTCTTTTCCTCACTTTTCTTAGAATCTCTTTTTTCTTCCAAAGTCTCTCATGACCCTTTCTGACTGAATATCGCTTACTCTCTCTCTCTCTCTTTTGTGCAGATTTCCTTACCCTCTGTCTTACGCTCTCTCTCTCTTTCCCTCTCTCTCCATATCTTCCTCCAACTCCGCTGCCTCCTCCACCCTTTCCCGGGTATAAGACTACTGTTCCCATAGCAACCCTGCGGATTGCATGAAAATTGCTTTGGTTGTGGGTGCCATGGCAACACTACGTTGCATTACATTACACAGCCTCTGCTGGCATGTTAACCACCCCCCCCCCCCCCCCCCCCCCCCCCCCCGACACCCCACCCTCCCCCACACCCCCGCAACCTCCTCCCCGTGTATTATGCACACACACACACACACACACATACACGTGTCAACCAATTACTGACGGCGGGCGGCATGGCAGTCGGGGTCACACACACTGCCCACCTTGTCCTCAGGGGTCCCTGTGGTCATCCCCCCCCACACTCCCCCCTCCCCTGAGAGGTGGTCTTGCTTTCAGGGTTCTGCTATCCGTGCTGAGATTACGCCGGCCGGGTGGGGATAATCCCATGTTGCGTGTGCATCAAGGCACTTAGCCCACCCGGGATCGCCCACCGGCCGGGTGTGCTGCAGAGAAGGCATTACAGTGATAGCACCGTGGCCTGGATATCGCCTTGCTGGCAGAGTGTAGTCCTATTAGCTCCGTAGCTGCCGATAGTAAGCGCAGCAGATTATGCCAGCAGTGTGGTAGGAGGTGGGGCGCTGGGTACCCTGCTTTGTTTGACCGGCCTGCCTGTTGGCAGGAGCAGGGGTCTGTGGATGCGAGCCTTTTGTCTTTGGAAAACGGTGGTGAAACCATACACTGTACATCAGACACACCGGAGGCACGCACGTGCACACACACACATGCCTCACAACACACGATGCGCCACAACACACCACACAACACACACACACACACACACACACACACACAGCACACGCACAATACACACGCAATACACACAACACATGCTCACACACACATGCGCACACCACACCCACACACACACACACACAACACACACACGACACAACACACACACACACACACACACAACACGCCACATACAGCACGCACATACACACACACAAATGCGCACACGCACATGTGTACACACACACTTACACACACACACACACACACCACGATGCGGCAACATGTGCCACACCACACTACACACACACACACACACACACATGCACACACACATACACCATGCACACATACATGCGCCATGCACATACACCACACACACGCACGCACTCACGCACACACACACATGCGCACACACCACACACAGACACACGCGCATAAATGTGCCGTGTTCCATGTACAGTATGTTTGTACAGTACGTATACACACACACACACACACACACACACACACTAGGACACGCCGTGCATTAAGCGCTAGTTATTTATGTAGCCATGGATAGTTTCCGAGGAGTAGCGTCACCATGGTGATGGCAGCCCACGAGGATGGAACAGCGGAGCATGGAGGAAGGAGAAGGGGAGAGGTAGGAGGAGGGCGGGGGGGGGGGTTGGAGAAGGAAGGAGAGAGGAGGAGATGGTGGTGATGAAGAAAAGATGACATAAAAGGAATGGATACGAGAAAGGAGAGAAGTGTATAAAGATGGAGGAGGGCACGGAAGAGAGGATAAATAAAAGAGAAGAGAAGGAGACATAGGAGGAGAGAAGGAAATGAAGGAAAGAGAGAGAGAGAGAGAGTATATACTGTATATCTAATATATATATATTATGTATATATTGTATATATAGATGTATATATTAGCTCCGTCGCTTATCACACTTCTCTCACGACTTCTTTATATTTACAGGGCATTTTGCAGATGCTTTTTTCAAAAGCAATTTACAATAAGTACATTTATCCGAAGAGAGTGTGAAACAACAATATATCGCTGAAGGTACAGTAAGATTTGAATAGAACTTCATCATTGCTAGTTTGACCCCTGGCAGGTAAACAGCAACATAGCTAGGATAAAGATGCCACACAATGCCAAGTACTATTTGTAGTGTCGGGACGGACGAACATACAAGTCTCTAGCTGGTCGGCTACACCGTGTACTGCCCTCTGTGTCTCTTCTATAACTCAGATGGAGCTCAGATGGTCCAGGGGACTGACTGTGTGACAGCCCCTATATGAGCTGAGCAAGGCCACGCCCCTTTTTCACTACCTGGTCCGTGGTCCTTGCATTCACTCCTTAAGCTTTTGTCCAAACTCACCACATGATTACAAATGTATTGCCTCAATTTAACCCACACTATTTTCGAAAGTACAACTGAACTGAACCTAACCATTGCAAGCGTATTACCTGAACAGAACCATCCTGAAGTTATTAAAAGGGGAAACAAACCTTAACACCGCTTGTAGATAGACCTTTTACACAGCCGGAGAAACATAACATTAATGATGGGTGCGTTGGGTTTAGGTCTGCCAGTGCACCAGTATAGACACAACTAGTCCAGTAGATATACATGGACCATGCTGGTGCTGCGAAACACACATTAAGCATTGATGCGACACACCTGTCCTCCACTAAAAGGTGGGGTCAGGCGGCTTCTTTAACTCAAACTTAAAGGATAACTTCTGAATTATTCAACCTGGACCCTATTTTCCCATCATTTTGCAGTGTCTAGTACGGACAACAATTTATGAAATTGGTCCCGTATTGAGTGAGACTTCTCCCTGAGCGGCCGGGACTTGGTTAGACACAACAACAAACAGATCAGATCAAGCGGAAGGCAAAGGTAATTATTATTGAATTATTAATTATTAATTCTCTGTACTAGGGGTTGCACGACTTCTGATTTTTTCAAGTCGAATTTCTATCAATAAAGTCGACGTAACGTCGACGCGTCGTTGATGACGTCATCACATACACACGCACGCAAAAAACAGAGACAGAATGGGCTGTCCAAAAAAAAAAGCACGGGTATCCTCTGCGCAAACAGCCGCTAGAAATCACTTAATTGTCCCCCCACCTGCCACCGCATTTGGGCCAAGTCCCGGCAAATATCTGTAAAAATAAATAAAAAATAAAAAATAAAAACATTGTTAAAGTGTGAAATCACGTGGTCAACGACGCGTCGACGTCTCCCGGTAGGCGTCGACTTTTGGTAGTGACGTTGACGCGTCGATAAGTCGACTTTTCTGTGCAAGCCCTACTCTGTAGGGATTCTTTCCATAATGTTGTCAGAAAATAGAGTCCAGGTTGAAAAGTCCCGAAATGATCCTTTCACCATTTAGAACGAACAATCAAAGTGGATAGATTCAAGAAGTATAATTATCACGTACACCAACGGGATGAGATCAGAATATCCACAACATTTACAATAGCAAAAAGAGCCGCAGGAATTATGAATATGAACAAATAGGCATATAAACAACAAGACAATATAATGAACAAAAAAATATTAAAAGTACAGAATAAAGTGAGTAGAGACCATGTATGATTGCATGCATGTATGTCATAAGTTCTGTAATATGTTATGTCGTAAAACTATGTGAGTACATGTACTGTGTACTAACTATGTGTGGATGTGTGTATGGGAGGGGCAGTGAGGGTACCCTGATGGCCTGCGGAAAGAAACTCAGTTTTAGTCTCTGTTCTAGCAGTGTGACTGTGGAGGCCTTTACCTGACCTCAGCAGCTGGAACAGTTTGTTGTTGAGGTGGTGAGGATCCTTCATGATCCTGCAGGCTCTGGTTCAATACCTCCTGGAGTACAGCTCCTGCAGGGTGGGGAGTGGAGTGCCAATAGTTCAGCCAAACACACCACCCTCTGCAGAGCCCTCCTGTCCTGAGAGGAGGTGTTGCCAAACCAGGCAGCGATGCTTCCTGGCAGGATGCTCTCCACCGCACCAGCATAGAAGGTCTGAAGGATCCTCCAGGAGACTCGGAATTTCCTCAGCTGCCTGAGGTGGTAGTGGTGCTGCTTCGCCTTCATCACCAGAGTGTCAATGTGTGTAGTCCAAGTCAGATCCTCTGTGATGTGGACTCCCAGGGACCTGAAGCTGCTCAATCTCTCAACAGCAGTCCCATTAATCCCCAGTGGTGTGTAAGTGTCCTCCTCAGTCCACAATCTGCTCCTTAGTTTTGGACACATTCAGCATGAGGCTGTTGTCTTGGCACCATAGTGACAGGTTAGCAACATTCTCTAGGTAGGCCTTCTCATCGTTACCGGAGATCAGGCCCACCACCACTGTCAACAGCATACATGATGATGGTGTTGGAGCTGGACCTGGCCACACAGTTATGTGTGTACAGGGAATAGGGGGTTGCAGACGCAAACCTGGGGGGATCCTGTGTTCAGGGTGAGGGGACTGGACTGGAGGTGTGTCTGCCCACGACCTGGGGCCTGGCGGTCAGGAAGTCCAGCATTCAGGTGCACAGAGGGGTGTTCAGACCCAGCTCAATCAGCTTGCCAGCGAGTCTGCTGGGGATTTTGGTGTTGAAAGCTGAACTATAGTCAATAAATAGCATCTTCACACAGTCCCCCTTCCGACTGTCAAGATGAGAGCGGGAGCTGTGCAGTACCTTGGAGCCAGCATCGTCTGTGGATCTGTTTGATCTATAATCAATGTATAATAAATGTACAATCAATTGAAGGAAGGAGAACATGTGAGTGCAGTATTCTTACAATATCAACCACAATACTAACAGCAGGGTTAGTTCAAAACAAGGGTTAGCATTTGATGTTATTGTTGTTACCATGTCATCATCAAAAGAATATATCAATAGGATTTGAGGCTTCTTTTATATTATATACTTTCTAATTACTTCGGCTAATACTGGACTATTTGTCATTCGAGTCTATGGAAGAGCTTAACAAATTACCACAAAGTATGCATTATAAGAAGACTAAGATTACACTGTCAAGGTGTTTAGACTACAAAACAATATTTGTTCAACATTTTATATTTTATCACTCCAATATAAGGAAATATTCAATAAAAAACTTTCCATATAAACAGTGCACTTCAGTTATCACTATATCATTATATTCTTCATTAATAATTGACATTCTGTATTGCACACAACATTGTAATCATAATAGGTCACATAACCTATAATAATATCTGATATATCATAATTATATCAGATATATTAGATCTATCAGCTCATCTTGGTAATAAATTCAACACTGTTTGTTTGTTTGACGTTCAACACTTAACATGAACAAAACCTTATCAGGGTTGTCAGTTTAAATATTGAATTAACCAATATAAATAAACACATTAGGTATAAGCATTGTTCGAATCCTCAACATTTATCTGATATTTAATTAAACTCTGGCGGCCTTAGCAGAGTTGTGTATGAGAAGTCTAGGAGCATGAGAAGGATAACTTCAGGATTCTTCACCCTTTTTCCCCATCATTTGGGGTCTAACTGACCGATGCGGACAACAATTTATGAAGTTTGGTGAGTATTGAGCGAGAAACGCAGCCGCAAAACATCTTTGGGGCAATATATCCAATCTGTGTAAGTCTGTTAAAGTGCTTGTTTTTGCCACTGACAGACTCAGATTGTTGTAAGTGTTCGACAACATTATGGAAAGCATCCATACAGAGAAATAACATCTTTTTCTTTACCTTTCATTTGATCCGGTCTGTTTGTTATTGTGTCCAACCAAGGCTCGCCTGAGGGGAATTCTCGCTCTGAAATCCCGCCAAATCTCACACTGTCAAAATCAGCCATGACTTTGACACCTTAAGCTGTAGTCGTACACAACGAACTCTTGCCGGTACTCCTCAGTCCAACACCGTTCTCTTCTTGCAACAACTCTTGCAAGAGTGCCACAGAGAGACAGTCCAGGTTGAAAAGTCTCACACAAATCACACTTCTGTGTCCTGCATGTATGCATGTAACCTGTATGTAAGTTCTGCAAGACCCACGTGGCAACGCAGAGACCCGTACACTCTCCTATTACCGGTCGTGGACCTACACCTACTCACAGACGTGCAGTCCTCCAGAGCCAAGGCGGTCCTTAAACTCAGCGCCGGGAGCCCAGACCAGCCCTCAGACTTCCATTAAATCAACAACACAAATGTCAAATATCCAGTGTAATTTTGTATTATTATCGCACAAAACAGCATCCAAATTCAATGGCGACCTGGCAGCCGCAGGACAGCGATCGATCACGTTTTGCGGTTTTTGCGTAATTCTAGAGTTTTTCGTAATACTTAAATGTTGAAGTGGCCCTCCTATAAGAAGACAATACAATCAGGGGCCCTGAGATGATGCGAGTTTGAGATCCCCGTCCTTGAGGTCGCGTCTCACGTCTGCGGCGGAGATCGTCAGGTAATCGCTGATCGTCCACGGGAGAACGGCTGTATTGTGATTTGTTTTGTTTGTTTCCCGACAGCCGGACCCAAGAATGAAATGAACACTCCCAGCGAAATCAGATCCCTCTGCATTTTTGAGTGGTTGTTGTGATACGCTAACGTTTTACGTTTTCAGGTACCTGATGAACGTGACGTTCGAGGGCCGTAACCTGTCGTTTAGCGAGGAAGGCTACCAGATGCACCCGAAGCTGGTCATCAGTCTGCTGCACAAGAATAGGCGATGGGACAGGGTGATGATCTCTGTGGCTTGTCTTCTATTTACCCTCCTCTCCTCTCCTCTCCTCTATTGTATGTCTCTTGTTGTTGTTGTTGTTGTTGTTGTTGTTTGGTTGTGCTGAATACTCTCTGGTTCTCTGTCTGCCTCTAAAGTACCTGTTAGCCTCTCACCTAGCCTGGCCTTACTCTTCACCTCCCACTCCCTCGCTATGTCTCCAGGCCTCTGTCTGCCTCACACACACACACACACACACACACACACACACGCACACACACACACACGCACACACAACACACACACGCACACACACACACACACACACACCTGATGTCCTCTTCGCTGTCTCGCTCTAACACACTCACTCATTCACTCGCACACGAGCATACAATCACACTCACACACATACACACACACACACGCACACACACACACACACACGTATACCTATACACACACACACACACACACACACACAAACACACACACACACACACATACGTGTATTGGCGTAAAAGACGGCGTTTTATGCTTTTAGGACGTAATGACTGATCTGGTCTGGCTCTGGCTATCGCTGATTGGCTGAAGAAGGTTCATCATGACTGGCTATGGACATCATGGCGTATTTTACACGAACATGTTAACGCGTAATGGCGTATGATGGTACCAAAAAACGCTGTAAAATACAATGTTTTAAGCGACCAAAAACGGCGTCTTTTACGGCGTTTTTTACTGAACTCCAAAATGCCGTTTTGATAGATAGATACGCCGTTTCCGATGTCATTACGCCGTTATTTACGCCGTAATGACAACATAAAACACCGTCTTTTACGCCAATACAGGTAGACGTGAGGCGTAATTGTGACCCCTTTGGCGTTCCATACACATACACACGTATACACACACACACACACACACACCTGATGTCTCTCTCTCTCACACTCACACCTGATGTCTCTCCCTCTCTTTCTCTCTCTCTCTCTGTCTTTCTCTCACTCACACCTGATCTCTGTCTCTGTCTCTCTGTGTCTGTCTCTCTGTGTGTGTGTCTCTCTCTCTCTCTCTCTCTCTCTCTCTCTCTCTCTCTCTCCTCTCTCTCTCTCTCTTCTCTCTCTCTCTCTGTCACACCTGATGTCTCTCTCTCTCTGTCTCTCTCTCTCTCTCTCTCCCGGTCTCTCTCTCACCCACACCCACTGTGTCTCTACCCCCTGCTGTGTCTCAGGTGGGTAAGTGGGAACGTGGCACCCTGACGATGCGCTACCACGTCTGGCCTCGCTTCGAGCTGTTCTCGGAGGAGCGTGAGGACGACCACCTATCCATCGTCACGCTGGAGGAGGCGCCCTTCGTCATCGTGGAGGACGTGGACCCGCTGAGCGCCACCTGCATGAGGAACACCGTGCCCTGCCGCAAGCAGCTCAAAGTCATGTCAGTTCCAGTACTAGCATTTTGTATTATTAGTTGTATTATTATTATTATCCATTCTTCTTCTTCTTCTTCTTTCTTCTTCTTCTTCTTCTTCTTCTTCTTCTCATTATTCTCAAACTCATGTGAGACCACATGAGGTATTTGTTATTATACGTAGTAATCATTTAATAAATAAAAGTAATTATTCATATTGTATATATTTATGTATATATATATATTTAGAAACAATACAAAATAACACAAAATTATAAAAAGAATGATGAAATGTGTGAGTGTGTGTGTATGTATGGTATATATATTGCATATATATATTCATATATATACAATATCATATTTTTAGTAATGGGGGACTTCATGTTGTTGTTTTAGACGGGAGGAAAGTGAATTCCGTTTTGCTTGGTTGGGTTGGATTAGACTTGAGTGGATCCAATCAGATATGAGTAGATTGATTTGGATTGGAATCTATTTTAGAATGCAAGACTCGATTACATTACGTCAGTCTCTGATTTGATTTATACACTTATCAGCATTCATAGCAATTATTGTGTCTATTTTCATTTCACAGAAAAGTATACTTTCAATTGGAGCAACACAGTGAGCAACCCAAATTTCTGATGTCCAATCAAGCTGCAATATGTTCTATTATTCAGTTAGATTTTTACTTTTTTACTAGTCTATCACCAAAATATCCTCAGCACTGATACTGTGAACATCAGTATGATTTGAAGACTTGCTATGACTTCCAAAGTGAAGCAGTATTTAACATGTGATTTGATATGGATTCATGAATCTATATGTGGTAACTTCTACTTGCAAATAAGACCACGTGACAACATTTTGTCCTTTGCTTGCACTTTATAAGGCGGAAGAAAACATAGACCGCATTACCCACACCGTGACCAGAGGCTTACACTGCCCTAATCAGCTAGACCACGGAGAGCTTCGCCCCTCCCCCCGGATCCGGAAACCCATATCCACAACCCCAGATACTCCCCCCTGGTGGGAAAACTAAACATTGCATGTTACCATTCCTAATTAGCAATTAACTCCGATATATATAATGCCCACATTATAACACCTCTCCCCCTTTAAATTCCAACATTCCCACAGGTCAATGAACCCTGACACCATAACAGTAGTTAAAAACCTGTATACACCTAAAATGTCTACCAGTGTCTCAGCAACAGCTTATCAATACCGGCACTTGAAAATATGAATTTTTAAACAGTCAGTCTCTCATTCAAATACTGTCCCCTCAAAGATCCAACCTGTCTGGAGGTCTGCGAGCGCGCTGTGACCTGCGCAACCCCAGACGCCCCACTGGTGACGGTGGTTTGGGTGGCTCTGGAGGTGGGGGCATGAGAGGGGTCTGTGTGTCAGAGTGAGAAAGTCCATCTTTTCCAAGGGACACCGACAGCTCTCCCTGTGAGTCTACATCTGGCATAGTCACTGGTGGACATATTTCTTCAATAGTCTGTCTCACCCGGGAGATCCTCCGGCGGTATGTCTCTGAGCCTGTATCATGACGCAGGCGCACATGGTCCTGATGTCTGCGGAAAACACGGCTATCAGTCAGTTTAACAACATAGGAGACTGGGCCACTCTGCTTCAGAATAACGCCCGGCAGCCACTGCTGGTTGTTGTGACTGCTGAAGTTCCTCACATAGACCTTGTCATTAGGTTCTAGCTGTCTCTCTCGTGCCTGCTGATCACGTCGCTCCTTCTGCTTCTCCTGCTTCCTCACCACTGTCGCCTTGGTGTCTGGGCGTAGCAGGTCCAATCTTGCCTTGTGTCTACATCCCATCAGCATCTCTGCTGGAGTGCGTGCAGTTGTAGTCTGTGGTGTGAGGCGGTACATAAACAGGAAACGTGAAAGTCTAGTGCTAAGAGAGTCCCCTGTCATCCGCTTCAGACCTTCCTTCACTGTCTGAACAGCCCGTTCAGCCAACCCGTTTGAGGCTGGGTGGAAAGGAGCCGTCCGAATGTGATTAATGCCATTCTGCTGCATGAACTCACTAAACAGCTCACTAGTGAACGTTGGGCCATTATCAGTGACTAGTGTGTCAGGCAACCCGTGGACCGCAACACTTGCCTGAGTTTGTCTATGGTTGAGGGGGCTGTGATATTGCTCATGATATGAGCCTCTATCCACTTTGAGTGTGCATCTACCATTAACTACCATGATTTCACCTTGCTCTCCAGATCATTGTCAATTTTTGGCCACCAGACGTAGGATCTGGCCAGGCTTTTCATCCGAGACACACCTGGATGAGTCTCATGTATCTCGTCCACAATCTGTGAACGGCCTGGGGGAGGAACGATGACCCTCGAGCCCCAGAAGATGCAGCCGTCCTGCAGACTCAGTTCTGTTTTGCGTTTAGCATAAGGCCTCAGTTCCTCTCTTTCCACAACACTGGGCCAACCCTGTAAGAGGAATGTCTTAACTTGGGACAGGACTGGGTCCCTCTCTGTCCACTGTTTGATCTGGGTCGCCTTTATAAGTGTCCCTGCCAGTCTCTCCAATGAAAACACAGTCTCTGGAGGCACATATGTAGTAGCGGGTGTCTCAGGTAAAGGCAGTCGACTAAGCGCATCGGCGTTTGCGTTATCCTTACCCGCTTTGTACACTATAGTGTATTGGTAGGCTGACAGTGTGAGAGCCCAACGCTGTATCCTGGCTGAGGCCAGCGGTGGAATGCCTTTTGTCTCACTGAACAGGCTCATCAATGGTTTATGGTCCGTAGTAATTGTGAACGCCCGACCATATAGGTATTGATGGAAACACTTTACAGCGAAAATAATAGCTAGACCTTCTTTATCTAACTGTGAATATCCCTTCTCCACTGCTGTTAGGGTACGTGAAGCTAAGCCAACGGGCTTCTCCGAACCGTCCTCCATTATATGTGAGAGCACTGCCCCGACTCCATAGGGTGAGGCGTCACATGAGACGGTGATCTCCTTGTCTAATGAACGAGCAGCTTCGCGGATTGCAGGAGGTCTTTCACTTCCTTGAAAGCATTCTGCTGCTCTTCACCCCACTGCCACTTGGTGTCATTATGAAGCAGCATGTACAGCGGGGCCAAAACCTTTGAGAGGTCAGGCAGAAACTTGCCGTAATAATTCACCATGCCCAAAACGATCTCAGTTCATGGACGCTCCTTGGGGCGTGGAGCCTCCTTGATAGCTCTCACCTTGTCTTCCACAGGGCTGAGCCCCTCAGCAGTGATCCTGTTTCCCAGGTAAGTCGCCCCCGGAGCCAGGAACACACACTTCCCCGCATTTCAACCACAGGCCTGCGTTGGAGAGCCTTTTCAGCAACCTGTTCTAGGTTAACCAGATGCTCCGCCTCCGTAGCCCCCGTGATCAGGAATATCATCAAAATTCCCTGCAACAAAGTGTCCATTGTTCTTTGAAAAATGGCGGGGCTGGACGCCACTCCAAACACCAGGCGATTGTACTTGAATAACCCCTTGTGAGTGTTAATTGTGACGTACTCTTTTGACTCCTCGTCGAGCTGTAGCTGTTGGTAAGCATGGCTCATGTCCAGCTTTGTGAATAGCTTACCCCCTGACAGGGTCGCAAACAGGTCATCCACCCTTGGCAGTGGGTACTCCTCCAGTTTAGAGACCTGATTCACGGTAAGCTTATAGTCCCCACATATCCTTGCCGTTTTGTCTTCTTTCAGGACTGGAACAATGGGAGCTGCCCACCTCGAAACCTGCCTCTGTAAACGCCTCCTCAACCTTGCCCTTCATGGCGTAGGGCACCGACCTGGGCCTGAAAAACCGTGGCTTGGCCTCAGGGTCAACATGGAGTTTCACTGTTACGCCCTTCAGTGTGCCCAGCTCGTCCCTGAAAACATCACTGTACCGCTGCAGGATATCCTCTGTCGTGTTTGTCGTGTGCGCATACTTAATGTCATGCCAGTCGAGTCTGATTTTGCGGAGCCAATCACGGCCCAAAAGACTGGGTCCCTTGCCCTTAGCTATCACCAGCCTGCCTTTTTCCTTCTGACCCCCAGCTGAAATGTCCACATATAGCACCCCTAAATGAGGTATGGGCTGACCTGTATATGTCCTGAGTTTGAGCTTCGATGATGGAGGCAGGTTAGAGCCCCATGCCTTCCTGTAGGTCTCCTCACTGATGACCGATGCTGTAGCCCCTGAATCAATCTCAAACTGTATGTCCGGCCCCCTAACAGTGACTGTGGCATAATAGGGTTCTGGTGGCTCCTCATCTGTTTCCACCCCAAACATGTTGTAGGCACACGCTGCTTCTTCGTCTGCTTCTTCCAGGTGGTGTGTGTCTGCCTGAGCCTGTTAAGCTTTTCCCTGCCAAGGCTTTTCCCTGTGCCCTTTGAACTCTGGCACTTTTTAGCTAAGTGACCCTTTTGCTACAAGCATCGGCAGACAGCCTCTTTGAATATTGCAGTCCGTTGCATAAATGTGACCCTCCTCACAGCGCCGGAAACATTCCACGCCGCTTTGCATATTTACCTAATCTCTTGACCAGCCCTCCCGCTCCTGACCTGGTGCACTGTCGCTGTCTGCAACCCACCATTTCCCCTTCTGGAATATCCTCTGGCATTATTAGCCAAGCCATTTTTCGCATACCTTGGGGAAATCTGCTAGGGCTTTCTTGAAAGTCAGTGGTGGTGTTTCCCCGAGCAGGCGGCGTTGTATGGGGTCAATATTAATGCCGCATACTAATCTGTCACGGAGCATGTCATCCAACACTGCCCCGAAATCACAATGCTCCGATAGCTGCCGTAGCTCGGCTACAAAATTGGCTACAGACTGACCTGGCTTCCTGAACAGGCTGTGAAATTTAAAACGTTGAACTATCGCCGAAGGTTTTGGATTGTGGTGGTTTCCTACCAGCTTGACCAGTTCCTCGTATGGAATTTCTCCCGGTTTCCGTGGTGTGGCTAAGTTCCTTATTAGCTTGTAGGTCCTTGCCCCACACACACTCAAGAGAATAGAGCGCTTCTTAGCCTCATCCGTAATTCCATTAGCACAGAAAAACATGATCCATTCACTTTGCCATCACTGAAGGACTTTCTATGTAACAAAACAGAAGCATCCCGATGTAGTCTGTCTTTCAGACTGTCCACCCCCAACTCCCCCTCCTCCCACTCCTCCCGCTCCAGCCCCTCCTCCTGCTCCACCCCCTCCTCCCCCTCCTCCCCTCCCCCCCTCCCCCCCTCCTCCTCTCCTTCCTCCTCCCTCCTCCTCCTCCTCCTCTCTCCTCCTCCCCCTCCTCCTTCCTCCTTCCTCCTCCCTCCTCCTCTTCCTCCTCCTCCTCCTCCTCTCCCTCCTCCCTTCCACCCCTCCTCCCCCTCCTCCCCTCCTCTCCTCCACCCCTCCTCCTCTCGCCCCCTCCTCCCCCTCCTCCTGCTCCTCCTGCTCCACTCCCTCCTCCTGCTCCACCCCCTCCTCTTGCTCCACCCCCTCCTCCTGCTCCACCTCAAACACTTTAAAATCTCCAAAAATCTCTGTCTCCCCCACCCTCCCTCACCCCCTCCCCTTCACCCTCACCACCAGCAGCAATGAGACGCGTGACTCAGGCATCTACATCAAGCGCTGCTGCAAGGGCTTCTGCATCGACATCCTGAAGAAGATCGCCAAGTCGGTCAAGTTCACCTACGACCTCTACCTGGTCACCAACGGCAAGCACGGCAAGAAGATCAATGGGACGTGGAACGGCATGGTGGGGGAGGTGAGGAGGGGGGGGGGTGAGGAGAGTGGGGGTGTGAGGAGGAGGGGGTTCTACTGGGGTTCCTTTGATCTTGTCTCCTTTCCTCCCCGACTGGTCTTTCTTTCTCAGTCTTTTCTCGACTCACAGCTCGTCACAGCTCTGGTTTCCTCACTCTCTCTCGCGTTCTCTCGTTCTGTCTCGCTCTGCCTCTCTCTCTCTGTCTCTCTCTCTCTCTCTCTCTCTCTCTCTCTCTCTCTCTCTCTCTGTTCCTCACTCTCTCTCTGTCTCTGTCTCTCTCCCTCTCTCTCTCTCTCTCTGTGTCTCTCTGTCTCTCTCTCCCTCCTTGCCTGGGGAAGAGCTGTGATCCAGGCACTCCTGCCACTCAAAACACATGAGGAGTCTTAATCAGAGATTAAGAGAGAGCGAGAGAGAGAGAGAGAGAGAGAGAGAGAGAGAGAGAGAGACACACACACACACACACACACACACACACACACACACACACAGTTAGAATGAGAGCGAGACAGAGAGAGAAAGAGTGAGAGTGAGAGAGATAGAGAGAAAGAGAGTAAGAGAAGATAATACGAACCAGCAGATGAGGAGCAAGTCAGCCCCGGGCTAAGACCTACTTTTCTCCTGGCCTGAATGACATATTGCACAATGCGTCTTCTATAGATCGCTGGCATGTCATTGATTAGGGTACAGCGGGGAGCTGGAGGCAGGTGGAGACAGCTGAAGCACTATCATCTGAAGAGAAGAACACTGACATCTAAATCTCAGGAGGAAAGGGTTAGATGGATATATATATACATAGGTGATGGATATATATATATAGGTGTTTTAATCATCACCAAAGGGACATTTGGTCATTCAAACTAAATATTGATATAAAAGCCATCAATGAAAAATGAATGTCATGAATAGCAAATACAAATGACAGCATATTTGTATTTACAGTAGCATTCATATTAAGAAAACCTTCATTATCCTAAATGCAAGATGGCTATGTCACCATCGATTGCATGTGACAGAAAACAACCCACAATGCACTGCTGTTGCTGGGGTTGCCACATATGCAACCAGTGGACGTATATAGACGCAGTGTCTTGCACTGTACTACTTCCTGGTGTGGCCGAAGGTCTCAGGGCATGTAAATAAAGCCTAAGACTAACAGGTAACCACCATCCCACCACACTAACAGGTAACCACCATCCCACCACACTAACAGGTAACCACCATCACACCACACTAACAGGTAACCACCATCCCACCACACTAACAGGTAACCACCATCACACCACACTAACAGGTAACCACCATCACACCACACTAACAGGTAACCACCATCACACCACACTAACAGGTAACCACCATCCCACCACACTAACAGGTAACCACCATCACACCACACTAACAGGTAACCACCATCACACCACACTAACAGGTAACCACCATCACACCACACTAACAGGTAACCACCATCACACCACACTAACAGGTAACCACCATCACACCACACTAACAGGTAACCACCATCACACCACACTAACAGGTAACCACCATCACACCACACTAACAGGTAACCACCATCACACCACACTAACAGGTAACCACCATCACACCACACTAACAGGTAACCACCATCACACCACACTAACAGGTAACCACCATCACACCACACTAACAGGTAACCACCATCACACCACACTAACAGGTAACCACCATCACACCACACTAACAGGTAACCACCATCACACCACACTAACAGATTCTCATTACATCCACGGCTGTAATGAAAGTGCTTTCTCTAATGAAAGAGGCAACGTTGGACTGTGTGTGTGTGTGTGTGTGTGTGTGTGTGTGTGTGTGTGTGTGTGTGTGTGTGTGTGTGTGTGAGTGTTTCTGATTAGTCTGACACTGCGTGCATGATTTCACCTTGCTCTCCAGATCATAGTCCATCTTTGGCCACCAGACGTAGGATCTTGCAAGGCTTTTCATCCGAGACACACCTGGATGAGTCTCATGTATCTCCTCCACAATTTGTGAACGGCCTGGGGGAGGAACGATGACCCTCGAGCCCCAGAAAATGCAGCCGTCCTGCAGACTCAGTTCTGTTTTGCGTTTAGCATAAGGCCTCAGTTCCTCTCTTTCCACAACACTGGGCCAACCCTGTAAGAGGAATGTCTTAACTTGGGACAGGACTGGGTCCCTCTCTGTCCACTGTTTGATCTGGGTTGCCTTTATAGGTGTCTCTGCCAGTCTCTCCAATGAAAACACAGTCTCTGGCGGCACATATGTAGTAGCGGGTGTCTCAGGTAAAGGCAGTCGACTAAGCGCATCAGCGTTTGCGTTATCCTTACCCGCTTTGTACACTATAGTGTACTGGTAGGCTGACAGTGTGAGAGCCCAACGCTGTATCCTGGCTGAGGCCAGCGGTGGGATGCATTTTGTCTCACTGAACAGGCTCATCAATGGTTTATGGTCCGTAGTAATTGTGAACGCCCGACCATATAGGTATTGATGGAAACACTTTACAGCGAAAATAATAGCTAGACCTTCTTTATCTAACTGTGAATATCCCTTCTCCACTGCTGTTAGGGTACGTGAAGCTAAGCCAACGGGCTTCTCCGAACCGTCCTCCATTATATGTGAGAGCACTGCCCCGACTCCATAGGGTGAGGCGTCACATGAGACGGTGATCTCCTTGTCTAATGAACGAGCAGCTTCGCGGATTGCAGGAGGTCTTTCACTTCCTTGAAAGCATTCTGCTGCTCTTCACCCCACTGCCACTTGGTGTCATTATGAAGCAGCATGTACAGCGGGGCCAAAACCTTTGAGAGGTCAGGCAGAAACTTGCCGTAATAATTCACCATGCCCAAAAACGATCTCAGTTCATGGACGCTCTTGGGGCGTGGAGCCTCCTTGATAGCTCTCACCTTGTCTTCCACAGGGCTGAGCCCCTCAGCAGTGATCCTGTTTCCCAGGTAAGTCGCCCCCGGAGCCAGGAACACACACTTCCCGCATTTCAACCACAGGCCTGCGTTGGAGAGCCTTTTCAGCACCTGTTCTAGGTTAACCAGATGCTCCGCCTCCGTAGCCCCCGTGATCAGAATATCATCAAATTCCCTGCAACAAAGTGTCCATTGTTCTTTGAAAAATGGCGGGGCTGGATGCCACTCCAAACACCAGACGATTGTACTTGAATAACCCCTTGTGAGTGTTGATTGTGATGTACTCTTTTGACTCCTCATCGAGCTGTAGCTGTTGGTAAGCATGGCTCATGTCCAGCTTTGTGAATAGCTTGCCCCCTAACAGGGTCGCAAACAGGTCATCCACCCTTGGCAGTGGGTACTCCTCCAGCTTAGAGACCTGATTCACGGTAAGCTTATAGTCCCCCACATATCCTGGCCGTTTTGTCTTCTTTCCGGACTGGAACAATGGGAGCTGTCCACCTCACCTGCCTCTGTAAACGCCTCCTCAACCTTGCCCTTCATGGCGTAGGGCACCGACCTGGGCCTGAAAAACCATGGGGTGGCCTCAGGGTCAACATGGAGTTTCACTGTTACGCCCTTCAGTGTACCCAGCTCGTCCCTGAAAACATCACTGTACCGCTGCAGGATGTCCTCTGCCGGGTTTGCCGTGTGTGCATACCTAATGTCATGCCAGTCGAGTCTGATTTTGCGGAGCCAATCACGGCCCAAAAGACTGGGTCCCTTGCCCTTAGCTATCACCAGCCTGCCTTTTGCCTTCTGACCCTCAGCTGAAATGTCCACATATAGAACCCCTAAATGAGGTATGGGCTGGCCCATATATGTCCTAAGTTTGAGCTTCGATGATGGGAGGCAGGTTAGAGCCCCATGCCTTCCTGTAGGTCTCCTCACTGATGACCGATGCTGCAGCCCCTGAATCAATCTCAAACTGTATGTCCTGCCCCCTGACAGTGACTGTGGCATAATAGGGTTCTGGTGGCTCCTCATCTGTTTCCACCCCAAACATGTTGTAGGCACACGCTGTTTCTTCGTCTGCTTCTTCCAGGTGGTGTGTGTCTGCCTGAGCCTGTTAAAGGCTTCCCTGTGCCCTTTGAACTCTGGCACTTTTTAGCTAAGTGACCCTTTTTGCTACAAGCATGGCAGACAGCATCTTTGAATTTGCAGTCATTTGCATAATGTGACCCTCCACACCGGAAACATTCCACCCGCTTTGCATATTTACCAGTCTCTTGACCAGCCTCCCTCCTGACCTGGTGCACTGTCGCTGTCTGAGACCCCCCATTCCCCTTCTGGAAATCTCTGGCATTATTAGCAGCCATTTCCATACCTTGGGAAATCTCTAGGGCTTTCTTGATAGTCAGTGGTGGGGTTTCCCCCAGCAGGCGGCGTTGTATGGGGTCAATATTAATGCCGCATACTAATCTGTCATGGAGCATGTCATCCAACACTGCCCCGAAATCACAATGCTCCGATAGCTGCCATAGCTCGGCTACAAAGTTGGCTACAGACTGACCTGGCTTCCTGAACAGGCTGTGAAATTTAAAACGTTGCACGATCGCCGAAGGTTTTGGATTGTGGTGGTTTCCTACCAGCTTGACCAGTTCATCATAGGGAACTTCTCCCGGTTTCCGGGTGTGGCTAAGTTTCTTATTAGCTTGTAAGTCCTTGCCCCACACACACTCAAGAGAATAGAACGCTTCTTAGCCTCATCCGTAATTCCATTAGCACAGAAAAACATGATCCATTCACTTTGCCATCACTGAAGGACTTTCTATGTAACAAAACAGAAGCATCCCGATGTAGTCTGTCTTTCAGACTGTCCACCCCCAACTCCCCCTCCTCCCACTCCTCCCGCTCCAGCCCCTCCTCCTGCTCCACCCCCTCCTCCCCCTCCTCCTGCTCCACCCCCTCCTCCCCCTCATCCTGCTCCATCCCCTCCACCCCCTCCTCCTGCTCTACCCCCTCCACCCACTCCTCCTGCTCCACCCCTCTCCCACTCCTTCCTGCTCAACCCCCTCCTCCTGCTCCACCCCCTCCACCCACTCCTCCTGCTCCTCCTGCTCCACCCCTTCCACCCACTCCTCCCACTCCGCCCCCTCCTCCCACTCCTCCTGCTCCTCCTGCTCCACTCCCTCCTCCTGCTCCACCCCCTCCTCTTGCTCCACCCCCTCCTCCTGCTCCACCTCAAACACTTTAAAATCTCCAAAAATCTCTGTCTCCCCCACCCTCCCTCACCCCCTCCCCTTCACCCTCACCACCAGCAGCAATGAGACGCGTGACTCAGGCATCTACATCAAGCGCTGCTGCAAGGGCTTCTTGCATCGACATCCTGAAGAAGATCGCCAAGTCGGTCAAGTTCACCTACGACCTCTACCTGGTCACCAACGGCAAGCACGGCAAGAAGATCAATGGGACGTGGAACGGCATGGTGGGGGAGGTGAGGAGGGGGGGGGGGGGGTGAGGAGAGTGGGGTGTGAGGAGGAGGGGGTTCTACTGGGGTTCCTTTGATCTTGTCTCCTTTCCTCCCCCGACTGGTCTTTCTTTCTCAGTCTTTTCTCGACTCACAGCTCGTCACAGCTCTGGTTTCCTCACTCTCTCTCGCGTTCTCTCGTTCTGTCTCGCTCTGCCTCTCTCTCTCTGTCTCTCTCTCTCTCTTCTCTCTCTCTCTCTCTCTCTGTTCTGTTCCTCACTCTCTCTCTGTCTCTGTCTCTCTCCCTCTCTCTCTCTCTCTCTGTGTCTCTCTGTCTCTCTCTCCCTCCTTGCCTGGGGACAGAGCTGTGATCCAGGCACTCCTGCCACTCAAACACATGAGGAGTCTTAATCAGAGATTAAGAGAGAGCGAGAGAGAGAGAGAGAGGAGAGAGAGAGAGAGAGAGAGAGAGACACACACACACACACACAACACACACACACACACACACACACAGAGTTAGAATGAGAGCGAGACAGAGAGAGAAAGAGTGAGAGTGAGAGAGATAGAGAGAAAGAGAGTAAGAGAAGATAATACGAACCAGCAGATGAGGAGCAAGTCAGCCCCGGGCTAAGACCTACTTTTCTCCTGGCCTGAATGACATATTGCACAATGCGTCTTCTATAGATCGCTGGCATGTCATTGATTAGGGTACAGCGGGGAGCTGGAGGCAGGTGGAGACAGCTGAAGCACTATCATCTGAAGAGAAGAACACTGACATCTAAATCTCAGGAGGAAAGGGTTAGATGGATATATATATACATAGGTGATGGATATATATATATAGGTGTTTTAATCATCACCAAAGGGACATTTGGTCATTCAAACTAAATATTGATATAAAAGCCATCAATGAAAAATGAATGTCATGAATAGCAAATACAAATGACAGCATATTTGTATTTACAGTAGCATTCATATTAAGAAAACCTTCATTATCCTAAATGCAAGATGGCTATGTCACCATCGATTGCATGTGACAGAAAACAACCCACAATGCACTGCTGTTGCTGGGGTTGCCACATATGCAACCAGTGGACGTATATAGACGCAGTGTCTTGCACTGTACTACTTCCTGGTGTGGCCGAAGGTCTCAGGGCATGTAAATAAAGCCTAAGACTAACAGGTAACCACCATCCCACCACACTAACAGGTAACCACCATCCACACCACACTAACAGGTAACCACCATCACACCACACTAACAGGTAACCACCATCACACTACACTAACAGGTAACCACCATCACACCACACTAAACAGGTAACCACCATCACACCACACTAACAGGTAACCACCATCACACCACACTAACAGGTAACCTCCATCACCCCCCACCTCCCAACCACACTAACAGGTAACCTCCATCACACCACACTAACAGGTAACCACCATCACACCACACTAACAGTAACCACCATCAAACAAGGTAACCACCATCACACCACACTAACAGGTAACCACCATCACACCACACTAACAGGTAACCACCATCACACCACACTAACAGGTAACCACCATCACACCACACTAACAGGTAACCACCATCACACCACACTAACAAGGGTAACCACCATCACACCAACCACTAACAGATTCTCATTACATGCCACCGGCTGTAATGAAAGTGCTTTCTCTAATGAAAGAGGCAACGTTGGACTGTGTGTGTGTGTGTGTGTGTGTGTGTGTGTGTGTGTGTGTGTGTGTGTGTGTGTGTGTGTGTGTGTGTGTGTGTATGTGTGCCTGTGTGTGTGTGTGTCTTTCTTTCCATCATTTAAGATTTATGTTTCCCACCTGAATCTTATTTTAACCTCCTCTCTCTCTCTCTCTCTCTCTCTCTCTCTCTCTCTCTCTCTCTCTCTCTCTTCTCTCTTTCTCTCTCTTTCTCTCTTTCTCTCTCTTTCTCTCTCCAGGTGGTGCTGAAGAAGGCCCACATGGCTGTAGGTTCTCTCACCATCAACGAGGAGAGGTCAGAGGTCATTGATTTCTCGGTGCCCTTCATCGAGACGGGCATCAGTGTAATGGTCTCCCGCAGCAACGGGACCGTCTCTCCCTCTGCCTTTCTTGGTGAGCAGCAGTCCATGCCTTGGTCCAAATCCAACCAGTAGTCCCAAGTTGGAAGGGAATATGTACTGTAATAATGAATCCTAACAACATATGGTTGTGACTAGAAATAAGCACACCAATCCAATCCTAATCCACGCACTGACCCAATTTCACCAGGCGGTGTATTTAGGCTTTATTTTGGGTGTATTTCAGGAAGTTCTGCTCAGTTTGGCTTGCCAAAACTGAGCAGCCATTTTGCCTTCTGCAACATCCCAAGTTTGATTCAGTGTGCCGTGCGCTGGAGCGTTCAGCTTCAGTAGCAAGGAGTAGCAAAGCTCAGGGTTCCAACAGCGCACCCCGGGTGCACCGCAGGCTGTCTCACGCAGCGCATGCACCCTCCTCTCCTCCTCTCCTCCTCCTCTCCTCCACTCCTCCTCTCCTCCGACTCCTCCCTCCCCTCCCTCACTCTTCCCCTCCCTTCTCGTCTCCCTTCCCTTTCTTCGGGTCTCCTCCTCCCCCTCTCCCTCTTCTCCTCCTCTTCTCCTCTCCTCTCCTCCTCCCTCTCCTCCCTCCTCCTCTCGTCCTCTCCTCCACTCCTCCACTCCTCCTCTCCTCCACTCCTCCTCTCCTCCTCTCCTCTTCTCCTCCTCTCCTCCTCTCCTCTTCTCCTCCACTCCTCCTCCTCCCCTGCTCTCCACTGAGCAAGCATCTGGCTGAGTGGGAGCAGAATGCACACATAATG
This sequence comes from Coryphaenoides rupestris, assembly GCA_002895965.2. NCBI lineage: Eukaryota > Metazoa > Chordata > Actinopteri > Gadiformes > Macrouridae > Coryphaenoides > Coryphaenoides rupestris. The sequence goes on along the minus strand of PIJE02001074.1, from coordinate 24,861 downwards.
ACAACGGTTTGGTTTTAGCATCAAACTATGCCTTAAATTTGATTGTAACAACACAACAATGTCCAGAACTACTACTAGAAATACATTTACATTTACATTTACATCTCGGGCATTTAGCAGACAATTTTATCCAAAGTGACTTACAATGAGTCCATTTGTCGAAAGAGTGAAACGATAATATATCGCTGACAGTACAGTGAGATTTGAATAGCGCAAGTTTCAAGTGCTCATAAAAATAGTAACAATGTGAGCAATACAAAGGAATACTGTTCATTCCTAATCAAGGTAGTCATACCTAAAGAATAGAACTGAATGTATTACAGTATGAACACTATCGCATGTGTCATTCACACACTCTCTCTCTCTCTCTCTCTCTCTATCCTGCTCTCTCTCTGGCTCCATCTCCTAGAGCCCTTCAGTGCGGACGTGTGGGTGATGATGTTCGTCATGCTGCTGATGGTGTCGGCGGTGTCCGTGTTCACCTTCGAGTACATCAGTCCGGTGGGCTACAACCGCTGTCTGGCGGACGGACGAGGTGGGAGTACTACACGAGCACGCACGCACACGCGCACATACACACACACACACACACACACACACACACACACACACACACATGCAAGCATGCACACATGCATACACACACACACACACACACACACACTCAAATACACAGACAGACAGACTGACTGACTGACAGAGAGACACACACATAGTCACACACAATTGCATACTTTCTCACATATATGTTCAGTAGCTTGATAGCTTGATACTAGTTATGATGGGCCCTCGTGCACACTCATCACTAGTTATGAAGCACACATTCATTGCATATCTGTTCATGACAAAAATCTGAAATCAAATAGCTTTTTTATCTTTATCCATATTTATTTAGTTTTTATAGTTTGTGTAGAATGAAGATATTTTACTATAGATTGCTACAGACTATTTTGTTAAATACAATGAAAACCATGATGGAGATGGGTTTGCCTCTTCGAGGGCATATATAATAACTGGCACCATCTTTAGTTGCCACATGAAGTGGCTTAGTTCAGGGCTCCTCCAAGGACACAGGCAGGTTTGTGGTGAAAACTCTGGTTTATTGCAATTGTTTGTAAAATGGTAGACAGAGCAGATGGTACCATGCCAGCATGCTAGCGCTCTCCCTGAGTGTGTGTGCTGGTGGCTGACTTAACCTGTAGTGCACTGATTAGCCAATGCACCACAGGCTTGCAGCCCCACCCCCCCAGACTCTAACTGGGCCAGGTGAGGCTGTAGCCCCACCCCCTCACACACTAACTGGGCCAGGTGAGGCTGTAGCCCCACCCCCTCACACACTAACCGGGCCAGGTGAGGCTGTAGCCCCACCCACTCAGACACTAACTGGGCCAAGTGAGGCTACAGCCCCACCCCTCCAGACTCTAACTGGGCCAGGTGAAGCCAATTAAGCCAGCCACCACACACACACACTCCCACATTCTTCTTTAAAACACGGGCGTATTTCTAAGGTGGCTGAATCTGGATCACTCACAAGGGCCCGTTCTACACCCAACACATCGTTGAAGGGCCCGCTCTCGCCACCACCCCCCCCCCCCCCCCCCCCGGCCCCCCTGTGCCACACTGCCCCTCCGCTCTATAGTCACACCTCTGGATCCATCTAGATAGGAGGCTGGCTCCACTCAGGTCCCTGGAGGTAAAGTGTGAGGCAGAGGGAAGGGGGTCACCCTACAGCCACCATGCGCCACTTTCTTTGTTTACTGTGTGTGTATGTGTATGTGTGTGTATGTGTATGTGTGTGTGTGTGTATGTGTGTGTGTGTATGTGTATGTGTGTGTGTGTGTATGTGTGTGTGTGTGTGTGTGCATGTGTGAGAGTGTGTGTGTGTGTGTGCATGTGTGTGTGTATGTATGTATGTATGTGTTTCTGGGCACGCGCGTGTGTGTGTCTGAGTGAAAGTTTAAAGACTTCCCAGGTTACGCAATACCATTGCCTTACACGGTTGCTCCAGCTGTTGTCTAATTGTAGCCTGCAGTGTGCCGTCCACCCCCTGCCCCCCCCCCACCACCACCACCACCACCCTCCACTGTCTTTGAAGCCGCCTGCAGAGCTGCAGTGGCGGAGCTGCAGTGGCGGAGCTGCAGTGGTGGAGCTGCGGTGGCGGGTGTGTTTCCTCTCCCTCCCGCCTCCCCGCAGGGAGACGGGAGGGAGGGAGCGTGTCCCTAACAGTGGGTTGTCACGGCAGCCGCTCAGTAAACCAATGTGGGCCACGGGTCCTTGCAGACACTCTGGCCTTTCAGTTTAGCTTTAGATATCAATATTATGATCTCAATTATTATGATTTGATTATGATTGTTATGATGATAATGATGATTGTTATTATGATTCTGATTCTGATTCTGATTATTGTTGTTGTTATTGTTATTATTATATTATATATAATATTATTATTATATTATTGTTATTATTAGTAGTAGTCGTATTATTATTAATACTCATAATAATACATCTTTATTCATATGTATAGCGCAGTTCATAAGCAAAATGGAGTTAAGAGTGCTTAACAAAAATATACAGTATATTAGAAGATAAAAGTACAAAATATGATACAAAAACACTAAATAGAAATAACAAATAGAACAGAAACAGAAACAGAGAGATACAGACAGACAGAGACAGAGAGAGACAGCCGGACAGACAGTCTGATAGACAGACAGGCAGGCAGACAGGCAGCCAGACAGACAGACAGACCCTCTTGTTGCAGCCTTTTCACTGTGGGGTTTGTTGAAATATAAATGGACAACAAATCCAAAAAAAACACCGAAATATTAGCCCTGAATCAGTTGAATGTCATGTTGTGGCGTCACGTCTGCTGTCAATGTGGACCACGAGCTTGACTCAACGCCTTGGAGGGTTCCACTGCCCAGCCGCTGGACCGCTGGACCACTGGACCACTAGCTGTCCTGAGGCGTCAGGAGGGGGTGGGTGGGAAGTCACCCTGGAGGGCACCTGTCACTCTCTCCTTCCACTCAGCTCCCCGAAACCCTGTTCCCCATTCAGGTCACTGCCCACCGACACCACGGAGGTTCTCTTCTTCTCAACACGGTTACAGCCCGGGACTCGAACCGCTGGAACACTGCAGCCACTAAGCTAAACGACCGCACCACTATACAGGCTGGCTAGCAAGTTAGCACTTTATTCATGCTTTTGGAGAGAGAGGTTTAGACTGGATCACTTCATTCCATGGCGCTGACATGTAGTCTGATGTCAAACTTGGTGGACTAATGAGGCTATCCAATATGCTTTCCTTTTTCTCTCCTTTTTTTGGACCATTCTCTCTCTCTCTCTCTCCCCCCCTCTCTCTCTCTCTCTCTCTCTCTCCCTCCCTCTCTATACCCACCTACCTCTCTCTCTCTCTCTCTCTCTCTCTCCTTCTCTCTCGCTCACCCTCCCTCTCTATACCCACCTACCTCTCTCTCTCTCTCTCTCCCTCCCTCTCTATACCACCTCTTACTCTCTCTCTCTCTCTCCCTCTTTCTGTCTCTCTCTGTCTCACTCTTTCTCTCTATACCCCCTACCTCTCTCGCCCTCTTTCCCTCTTTACTCCCATCCTACCTCTCTCTCTCTCTCTCTCACTCACCCTCCCTCTCTATACCCACCTACCTCTCTCTCTCACACCCTCTCTCTCTCTATACCCACCTACCTCTCTCTCTCTCTCTCCCTCCCTCTCTCTCTGTCTCACTCTTTCTCTCTATACCCCCTACCTCTCTTGCTCTCTTTCCCTCTTTACTCTCATCCTACCCCTCTCTCTCACACCCTCCCTCTCTATACCCACCTACCTCTCTCTCGCTCTCCATCTCTCTCTCTCTCTCTGTCTCTCTCTCTCTCTCTCTCTCTCTCTCTCTCCCTCTTTCTCTCTGTCTCACTCTTTCTCTCTATACCCCCTACCTCTCTCGCTCTCTTTCCCTCTTTACTCCCATCCTACCTCTCTCTCTCTCACCCTCCCTCTCTATACCCACCTACCTCTCTCTCTCTCTCTCCTTCTCTCTCGCTCATCATTCCATCTCTATACCTACCTACATCTCTCTCTCTCTCTCCCTCTCTCCCTCTCTATACCACCTCTTTCTCTCGCTCTCTCTCTCTCCCTCTTTCTCTCTCTGTCTCACCCTCTCTCACTATACCCACCTACCTCTCTCTCTCTCTTTCTGTCTCTCTCTCTCTCTCCTTCTCTCTCGCTCACCCTCCCTCTCTATACCACCTCTTTCTCCTCTCTCTCTTTTTCTCTGTGTGTGTGCGCATGCGCGAGTGAGTGAGCGTGGCGGGTGAGTGTTTGGTGAGCGAAAGAAACTAAAAACTTTATTTCTACATGTTATAGTATTTAGGTGGTGGGTTAAGTTATTGTGTTGTCGTGGTGAGGTGTGATCGGGTGGGGGGGGGGTGTCGGGGGTTTAGTGTACAACCAGCGTTGGCTGGTTGTGTGTGTGTGTGTGTGTAGTATGGAGTTTACGAGCCTGACAAGGAAACACGGCATTAAGATCGCGCCGGCGTTTCCTTGCTCAGTAGAACAATGTAGTTTATCGGTGGCGGAGGTTGTGGGTCACAGTTGTGTGAAGTCGGCCGCCAGGATGAACAGCGCGATCGTGATTTTTTGGAATGAAACTGAGAAGGTGAACCTGATAGTGGAAAGGGGCGTGGTCAGTAATGAAAGGGGCGTGGTTATAAATGATCGTGGCGGTGCTGCCGCTGTCGACTCCGTCCAAGCGGGTCACTCTGTCTAACGTACCGCCGTTCATCGCGGATGAGACCATAGAACGCGAGTTGTCCAGATATGGAAAGATTGTTTCTCCAATGAGGAAAGTGTTGTCTGGTTGTAAATCACCGTTGTTGAAACACATCGTCTCTCATAGACGACAGGTGTTCATGATCACCAAACAAAATGAAGACATAAGTCTTTCATTTAATATTAAACATGGTGAATTCAATTATTTAATTTATGCAACCTCCCAGGCCATGAAATGTTTTAGTTGTGTGAAGGAGGGTCAGAGCGTGCCCTGATAAAGTGGACAAAGAAGGGCAAGACGGCCAACACCAGACAGCTGAGAGCATTACAGTGCAGGACAAGGTGGACACAGAGGAAGACAGGTCAGGAGTTAGAGGATACTGTTGAAATGGACAACCAAAGTGGTGTGGTAGTGGATGGCACTGAAAAAATTACTGAAGTAGTTAGTGAGCAGGTGGAAGAGGAACGTGTGGGGGTGGCTGTGGACGCTGGCAGTGATGGCGTGGACATGGCAGAGGACGAAAACCGTTTTAAGGTTCCTAAAAAGAGAAAAACGTCCACGGGCAGTAATGGCTGTCAATTAAAAGCGCAACCCGTAAAGCCAAAAGGGATGAGCCGAATAAAAAGACAACAGAACCAGACTGATAGTTCAGATAACTCCCTAACGGACAGTGAGGGTGACATGTCTGATGCTAAGGCTGCAGCCAAGAAAGGCAAGACAAGGCAGGCTTATAGCGCCAGTAAAATAAAACAGTTCCTCCAAAAAACAAAGAATATGAAGGGTGTTAATATAGAAGATCACTTCTCAGATAAAGGGTTGTTCGTTGAGTCTACGAGACTCCACAGAAGGAAGGGATCTTTTACGGACAAAGAAGTGTACCGTATAAGGAAAATAGTTCAGAAGATCAGGGACAAAGGGACAAACTAGCGACGGAAATGAAACAACTTGATTTCTATTTTAATCTCTTATTATTGTGTTTGCTGCTTTTTATCAATTGCTCTATGAATGATTTTAAAATTTGCACTTTGAATCTTAATGGGGCAAGAGATATTAGCAGAAGGACAGTTGTTTGAGCTTTTAAAATTGAAAAAAATTGATTTTACAGGAAACACTCAGTGATGCTTTTAACATGATTGACTGGCAGAGAGGATGGGAAGGGGAGGTGATCCTCAGTCACATGAGCTCTACTACTGCTGGGGTAGGGATCCTCTTCTCCAGAACATTTACACCCATCTCTGTTGAGGTACAACATGTGGTAGAAGGCCGGGCTTTGGTGGTGAAAGCCAAGTTCCAGAAGTGCAATATGGTTTTTACTAACATATATGCACCAACTAGAGGCCCTGAAAGAGTACAGTTTTTAGCACTTTTAATCCAGATGATTTTTTATTTTTTGGAGGGGATTTTAACAGCACTGAAAACCACATCCTAGACAGAAATCATTTAGAACCACACAATGCATCCCAAACTGCGCTGAGGCAGTTAATACAAGGGCATGAGTTAGTGGACATCTGGACGTCCACTAACGCAAGACAATATACATGGACTCATGTAAGAGACAATGGGATCTCATCTATAGGTTTTATTGTCTTAAACATAATTTTAACGTTTTTAAAACATGTAAAATGATGCCGGTTGGTTTTAGTGATCACTGTCTTGTAGTTTGTAGTGTTTTAATAGCCAACAGTGAGCTCAAGAGTGCTTTCTGGCATTTTAACAATGTCATGGGATGGGTGGGACCTGGGAGCAGGGACTGGTGGGCGCTGCCATTGTGCAGCCGGGACCAGGACCAGGGATGGGTGGGACCTGGTAGCAGGGACTGGTGGGAGCTGCTGTGGTGCAGCCGGGACCAGGACCAGGGATGGGTGGGACCTGGGAGCAGGGACTGGTGGGAGCTGCTGTGGTGCAGCCGGGACCAGGACCAGGGATGGGTGGGACCTGGGAGCAGGGACTGGTGGGCGCTGCGGTGGTGCAGCCGGGACCAGGACCAGGGATGGGTGGGACCTGGGAGCAGGGACTGGCGGGAGCTGCTGTGGTCCAGCCGGGACCGGGACTTGGGGAGGCTGGGACCTGGGAGCAGGGACTGGCGGGAGCTGCTGTGGTCCAGCCGGGACCGGGACTCGGGGAGGCTGGTGACCTGGGAGCAGGGACTGGCGGGAGCTGCTGTGGTCCAGCCGGGACCGGGACTCAGGGAGGCTGGGACCTGGGAGCAGGGACTGGCGGAAGCTGCTGTGGTCCAGCCAGGACCGGGACTCGGGGTGGCTGGGACCTGGCAGTAGGACCTGCGGAGCTGCTGTGGTCCAGCCGTGGACCGGGACTCGGGGTGGCTGGGACCTGGCAGTAGGGACCTGCAGGAGCTGCTGTGGTCCAGCCGGACCGGGACTCGGGGTGGCTGGGACCAGGGAGCAGGGACTGGCAGGAGCTGCTGTGGTCCAGCCGGGACCGGGACTCGGGGTGGCTGGGACCAGGAGCAGGGACTGGCAGGAGCTGCTGTGGTCCAGCCGGGACCGGGACTCGGGGTGGCTGGGACCAGGGAGCAGGGACTGGCAGGAGCTGCTGTGGTCCAGCCGGGACCGGGACTCGGGGTGGCTGGGACCATGCAGTAGGGACCGGCAGGAGCTGCTGTGGTCCAGCCGGGACCGGGACTCGGGGTGGCTGGGACCAGGGAGCAGGGAGCAGGGACCGGTGGGATGAGTTGAGTAGCGAGCATGGCTATCTGGTTGGTGAGTTGGTTGAGTACTTGCTGCAACTCGCCCTGGCTGATGAGTGCCTTCCGTAGTCCGGCGGACCCCGAGTCTGAGTCTGCTGAGTCCATTGTTGGTCGGACCATTCTGTCATGGGAGTGGGCAGGAGGACCCAATCGCAAGACTCAGGACTCGGGGTTTTGCAGTACAATAAAGGTTATTTATTACCGTGTGACAGGTAGATGAGGAACAGACAGACCGGTGAGGAACAGACAGGCAGGTAGTAATCCATCCGGGTTGTACGTCGAATTACAACAGGTAATCTGACAAAACCTAACAATGACAAAACATTGACAATGGTCCGACACCCGTGGGTGGAAAGCCGGGGCTTTTATGCCATGCATAATTGTTCATTGCGGACAGCCGCGAACGTAGCACAGGTGCCGCTAATCATCCAGGGGCAGCACTGGCGCCCAGGAGCCCCGCTAATCCTCCAGGGGCGGCATTGGCGCCCGGGAGCCCGGAGCCACGATCGTAATCGTGACAAACAGTGCATTATTGCTAGATGCAAATTTTAGAGATGTTTTTGTCTGTTTTTGGCAGTATTTTAGATCGCGGAAACAAGATTTTACATCTCTTAGGCAGTGGTGGGACTGTGGCAAAGTTGAAATAAAACAACTTTGCCAACATATACTCTCAATGTCACTCGGGACACGACTAGATCTATTAATGATCTGGAGATTTAAATAGTAGAACTGCAAAGATTAGCCGAGTCTACAGGAAATCGAGGACAGATTGAAGTCCTCAAATCCAAAAAAAATGCACTTAAAGACCTACTAGGCACCAGAGCCCAAGGAGCCCTGGTCCGATCACGTTTCTTAAATGCAAATGAAATGGATGCACCTTCGAAATTTTTCTTCTCTATGGAGAAGAAAAATGGCCAGAGCAGGCAGATCCACACACTGTGCTCCAATACAGGAAATGAGCTCACTGATCCAGGGGCAATCCGCAAATATGCGGTGCAGTTTTATTCCCAGTTGTATAGCACAGAGTATGAAGAAAACACAGATCTAACTAACTTCTATCTCCAAGATCTACCACAGGTGGATAGTGAATCCAATGTTGATTTGGAGAAATCCCTGGTGGTAGATGAGCTATACCCTGCCCTGCAGAGAATGGAAGGAGGTAGAGCCCCAGGTATTGATGGACTACCAGTGGAGTTTTATAAGGCCTTTTGGAATGAGTTGAGCAATGACTTTTTAATGGTTTTTAATGAAAGTTTTAATACTAAATTATTGCCATTAAGCTGCAGAAGAGCAGTCATAACTTTACTTCCAAAAAAAGGAGACTTACAGAACATAAAAAACTGGCGTCCTGTGTCACTTCTGTGCACGGATTATAAGATTCTAGCAAAAGCTCTGGCGAACAGGATGAGAGACGTGATGGACCAGGTCATCCATAGGAACCAAACCTACTGTGTGCCTGGTAGGTCTATTGTAGACAATGTGTCGCTAATTCGAGATATTTTGGCCGTCTCCAGTTCTTTGAGCTCAGATACTGGTCTTATTTCTATAGACCAGAAAAAGGCATTTGACCGGGTTGAACATCCATACCTTTGGAAAACATTAGAGGCTTTTGGGTTCCGCCCAGGTTTCATTGCTATGATCAAAGTTTTGTACCAGGACATTGAGAGTTTACTGAAGATCAATGGAGGGCTCAGTAGCCCATTTAGGATCAACAGATCAGTACGGCAGGGCTGCCCCCTTTCTGGCATGTTGTACGCAATATCTATTGAACCAATGCTGCACCAGCTACGTTCGCATATTGAAGGGATGGTTGTACACGATTTTAATGAAAGACAAGTTGTATCTGCATATGCGGATGATCTTATGGTGAGAGTAAAAAACCAGAAAGATGTTGACAAATTAAAAGACATCGTGGCAAACTTTGGGAAAATATCAGCGGCAAAAGTCAACTGGAAAAAAGCGAGTCCCTAGCAGTAGGTGAATGGAAGAATGGTCTTCCTGTTTTGCCCGGTGGTTTGATCTGGAAGAGAGGTGGCTTGAAATATTTGGGAGTGCACCTGGGAGATGAAATAACCATAAAAAAGAACTGGGATGGGTTGATGGAAAAGGTTAAAGGCAGGTTGGGGAGGTGGAAGTGGATCCTCCCACAGTTATCGTATAGAGGGAGAACACTGATTGCCAACAACTTGGTAGCCTCCACTCTCTGGCACCGCCTTATGTGCATGGAGCCACCTGCAGGACTACTAGGGCATCTGCAAGCTATAATCGTGGATTATTTTTGGGATAAGCTGCATTGGGTGCCACAAAGTATCCTTTTCCTGCCAAAGGAGGAAGGAGGGCAGGGCCTTGTCCACCTGGCCAGTAGGACAGATACTTTCCGGCTCCAGTTTGTCCAGAGATACCTGACAGGACCCATGGACCTCGTATGGAGAGGAGTGGCAAGTGCTATTCTAAGAAGGACAGCTGGCCTGGGCCTGGACACATCGCTGTTTTTAATGGATTTGAATGCTTTTAAACTCTGTGGACTACCCCCTTTTTATCAAGGAGTTTTTAAAGCATTTAACTGTTTTCACTGGACCAAAGTTGAACCAGCCATCTCACTGTTCTGGCTTTTAAAAGAACCGCTGATCCACGGAGCTCGTCTGAACATTCAAGAATGTGCAGGGGTCAATCAAAGATTACAGGATAAGAACATTGTAACTTTAAAACAATTGGTGGACATTGCAGGACCTGAACTCTGTGAGGTTGAGGTCCTAGCCTCTTTTCTTGATCAAAAATCAGTTAGGCAAATAGAAAAATACGTGAAATTGCTGTGCAAAAAATTTACCAAAGAAGAGTTGGTGTTGTTGCAGGACTACCATTGTAAAAAAGAAATTCCTGACAGGAATGATCCTTTCCCTGAACATCCCTTAATCTCAGACCGGAGGGTATATCTGGACTTTTGACAACAGTGAACAAAACAACAGACCTAAACATAGATACAGCAAATGGCAAAACATTTTACAAATGCTGTGTTAAAGGTCTAAACAAAAAGAAATTGAATGAAAGAACAGACACTGTTTGGAGACGGAAGTTAGGGGTTGCGGATGAAGTTAAACCAGTGTGGAGGCTCCTGTATAAGCTTCCACTCAACAAGAGGTCAGGTGACCTCCAGTGGAGGATCTTACACGGGGCAATTGCTGTCAATTCTTTTATTTCAGTTATTGTTGAAAAACTAAACCCTCTTTTTAATAAATTAGGATTGATATTTGAAGGGTTTAAGTTTTCTCTAAAACTGCTTTTATATTTGGTGCAGGTTACAAGAAGGTGAACCCAACAAAGTGGACATTGCTAAACTTTATTGTTGGGGAAGCAAAAATGGCAATTTATAAAAGCAGGAAGAACAGAATAGAGAATAGTCAAAATCAAGAAGCCGTCCCAATATTTATTGCATTAATTAAAGCCAGAATATGGGTTGATTTCAGATTTTACAAGGCAATGAAAAACCTGACAGAGTTCACCCAACAGTGGTGCTACAACAACAATTTATGTACGGTTATTGATGACACTTTGACCTTTAGCAGATGCATTGCTTGAAAGTCCATTATATGTTGTATGTTATGTTTTGTGCATCATTCATTGGACTAATAATTGTATTTTTACTTTTAGTTTCATTCCGTTTCATTTCCTTATTTTATTTTATTTATTTATTGTTTATTATTTCATTTATTGATTTATTTATGGAAATATTTGTTGGCCTATATATTTCTTTTACCAAAAATGATGTGTTGTCAATAAAGTGGTTTTTAAAAATCTAAAAATCTCTCTCTCTCTCTCCCTCTTTCTCTCTCGCTCACCCTCCCTCTCTCTCTCTCTCTCTCTCTCTCTCTCTCTCTCTCTCTCTCTCTCCTTCTCTCTCGCTCACCCTCCCTCTCTCTATACCCACCCACCTCGCTCTGTCTCTCTCTTTCTCTCTATACCCCCCCCTCCAGAGCCGGGTGGCCCGTCCTTCACCATCGGTAAGGCGGTGTGGCTGCTGTGGGGCCTGGTGTTCAACAACTCGGTGCCGGTGCAGAACCCCAAGGGCACCACCAGTAAGATCATGGTGTCCGTGTGGGCCTTCTTCGCCGTCATCTTCCTGGCCTCGTACACCGCCAACCTGGCTGCCTTCATGATCCAGGAGGAGTATGTGGACCAGGTGTCGGGCCTGTCAGACAAGAAGGTGTGAGAAGGCCTTCTGATCCTGATCTGAAACCGGGGCACGGGGCGGGTGGAGGTGTTGATGGTGGTGGAGGTGATGGTGGTGTTGGATTGGGGAGGGGGGGGGGGTGTGTTGGTGGTGACGGTGGTGGTGGTGGTGGATCAGGGTGGTGGAGGGGAGGGCGGGGGGGTGCCGCCCGTAGGCGGAGAAGCAGGTGCAATGGATGAGCAATGCATTATCGGGGTATTTTGGTTGGGCACGCAAGGGGAGGGGCGCTGTGTGTGTGTGTGTGTGTGTGTGTGTGTGTGTTTGCAGTTTGTTTTGCTACATGGTACTTTACTATGTGTGTGTGTGTGTGTGTGTGTGTGTGTGTGTGTGTGTGTGTGTGTGTGTGTGTGTGTGTGTGTGTGTGCTTGCCTGCCTGCCTGCCTGCCTGCAGGCATTTGACCCGCTCACCGGGGGTCTGATCTTTGCAGTCTGTGGGCGATGTGCAGCGTGCGATCGCCATTACCTTCCCCTCCTCATCACTGTGCCAACCAGCCGAGCCCATCGTCTCGCTCCGTGTTGCATTAAAAAGCCATTTGGTCCAAACCGACGCTAATAAGCTCTAACCCTGCCATTTTCTCTGTGTGCTGCTTTCACCTTCTCTCCCAACTCCTACTTGCGCTTCATCTACACACACACACATACACACACACACACACACACACACACACGCACACACAACACACACACGCACGCACGGCGAACCACAGTTCCAGAAGCCCAACGATTTCTCGCCTCCCTTCCGGTTTGGCACGGTCCCCAACGGCAGCACGGAGCGCAACATCCGGAACAACTACCGGGACATGCACAGCTACATGACCAGCTTCCACCAGAAGAACGTGGACGAAGCCCTGCTGAGCCTCAAGACCGGGTGAGGGGGGCGGGGGGGAGGAAGCTATGCAGGGCCGAATGGGAAGGTTGATAAGAATGAGTGGAGGAGAGGATGAAGGAGAGAGAGAGTGAGAGTGAGCGACAGAGAGAGAGAGAGAGAGAGAGAGAGAGAGAGAGAGATTGAAGTGAATGAAGGAACTGTAAGCATGAACGTGGATGGATGATAGATGAACGTCTTTTGAGGTTATGGCAAAGTGAGAGAGAGGCAGAGAGAAAGAGAGAGAGAGATCGTTCAACGTAGCGCGTGAGAGAGAGAGAGATGAGCATTCAACATTGAGTGTTGAGTGTGTGAGCTAGCGTCCAAGCGCTAGCTCGCTAAGCACCAGCGTTGAGTGAAGGTTGGCAGTGACAGCGTTGTAGCGGCGTTGTAGGAGGACCTCGCCGTATACAGCCCCGACCAGCGCTCGCTTTGGACACACAGCTCAGCATCGCTGCAGGGTGCTGTTTGACAACGCTTTGTCGCCCAGCTGGGGTCCAACATGTCCGTTTATCAATCACTCCTCACCTCGGGGGGAAAACATTAGCCGTACAGACAGTTGGGTGGATTTTGGGAGGATTTAAATCGATGACAGTGGCACATGGACTGGACACATTGGAAAACAACTTCATGTGTCGTGTAAAACATTTGAAAAAACCAAAACATTTGAAGACATGAAATTAGAAGTGTTCTAGTTTACTTTTGAGGTGTATTAGCACGTGTATCTCAAGACGCTAATTACGGATACCGCCATGCGGACAGACCCGTAATTAACCTAACAAGCTACACCTGTGTTTGCCCCTTAATATTACTATTAATTATGTTACAATTTGAAGATGTCAAGAATGATGTGACAATTATAAAAAAAATATTGTCTGAAAGATGTCTATAGTAGTCAAATGAACCCAATTAAATAACATGGATCTGCACCAGAAAGGGTGTGACATTTTTTTTGGTCACGGTGCTTCCTCTGTAATCACCACGGCTCTCCCTCTCCTCCTGCTCCTCCTGCTCCTGCTGCTCCCCCTCATCCTCCTCCTGCTCCTCCACCTCCTCCTCCTGCTCCTCCACCTCCTCCTCCTCCTCCTCCTCCCTCCACAGCAAACTGGACGCCTTCATCTACGACGCGGCGGTGCTTAACTACATGGCGGGCCGCGACGAGGGCTGCAAACTGGTGACCATCGGCAGCGGGAAGGTGTTTGCCACCACCGGCTACGGAATCGCCATCCAGAAGGAATCGGGCTGGAAGAGGGCCGTGGACCTGGACATACTGCGCCTCTTCGGAGACGGTAAGGACCACCAAACACGCTTATGAGCCCAGCCCGGGCAGTGGGAGTCGGTGACCTGTCAGACATAGGGGTGGGGCTTGGGTGGGGGTGACCAATCACATTTTTGTGTTTGGCCTGTGGCCACGCCCACTGGGCCCTGTGGCGGGCACCTAGGGATTTTCTGATTGGCGGGCTGTTGTGCGTTAAAACCGTGTATTGCGCAAGCAGTTCAGCTCAAGTTTAATCACTCCTAAATGAATCCCCTCCCAACCTGTAACCATAGCAACATAAAAGACTCAGCTGTCAAAGCTTAGTTGTTATCAACTGCGGCAAGCACAGCTGAGTTATCAACGTGATAAACTCATGATCTATTTGGGGAATACAACAATTTTGAAGAATGGGACACAGCAGAGGAAAAATGTATGTAGTACCTTACAAGTTACGCCAACCATGACCTTCGTTTACCTCACTCCATTTTAATTGATACTATGACTCATCGGCTTGGTTGAAAAAGGGACTCGAATTATTCCTTGTCATGACAATGGGAAACTCTTGCTTCATAACTGGAGCAAAGTCCATACTACACACCATCTAAAGTGGCTTAGAAGTAGAAAAAAAGGACAAACACAGACAAAAACCATGAAAAACAGAGCCAATTTTACTTTTCAACATTCTGAAACAATTACAAAGGCAATAAGAGCAAAGCACTGCCTGTACAACATTCTCAAACATTAGAGCTCAGTTAATGAAGGATGTACACAACAGTATAGACAAAAACCTGTCAAAAACCAGCGGCGCATCGACTCTAGGCACTCTAGGGCAAAGGTGCAAGCAGCTGTATTTATACAAATCAGCAGTAAAAGGAAACTGAGAAATAAAAACACCAGCCGAGCATTGTTTGAATTAATAAAGAGCACACTCCTTAACTTCTATTCAATCAAGTTCAAGTTCAAGTTTGTTTATTGTCATTCCTTCATATACACAGTATACAAGAACGAAATGGCGTTTCTCACGGACCAAGGTGCTAACACAGAAGAAAAAACATACTGAAATAAAACCTGTGTATAAACGTAGTGATCAGCACAGCAGAAACAAAATCAAACACATACATGTACACACATACGATGAAATCTGGTTGAAATTTAGCTTCTGTGCAAAAAAAAGAGGAAGTCATTTAAAATAAACAATGTAAGCTATGCCTATAAGGCTAATACACAACACACCATTACTTGTGGAATCCATTCACGGTAAATATGAAGCAGTGAAACATGAGTACAACAACAGGCCTTCCTTCGTTGTTTTCATGCCACAGAGTTCTTTTACAAGGACAAGAGGGCAAGAGGGTTGTTGAGACAGGTAGTACTCAGGATGTTCTGAGATGCGTTTAAATCTAACCTGTAGTGGAGAACAGACTCTCAACACTATCAGAAGTCATGTGAAGGGTGATGACTCAAAGTAGTTTGTTGAGGTTTGGAGCATAAGATGTCCAATATTTCCATGTGGGACGGAAATTCCAGCCTATTGGCTACTTTCCGACGCAGTTTGCTCCTTCTGAGCAAATGTCTCAGACTGTGGGAGAAAAGTTGCTGCTGCCCTCAGTATTCCATCCTGATCCTCTTGGAATCGATGGTCCAGCTCTGTCAGCTGTCTGTCAAGGATATCCTTCTAGATGTGTCTTCGGTCATCATCAAACTCACACACGTGTGGCAATATGTGTGGCTAAGCTTTGTTTGGCTGTTGTTGTGACGTGGTGGTAATGTTACATTAAGCAGCCCGGTCAGAACCATAGCAACCAATTCCGGTTTTGTTTTAATCAGAAGACACACACACAACACGCCAACAATAAATTATTTCTTTATTTTCTTCCATACAATACAATTCCCACAACATGTACTTCCTACTGTCTGGAGAGGGCCCAGTGCCTGTGTAGTGCCGGATTACACATGTGGAGTGTGTGTGGTTGGTGGCTGGTTTAAGCAGCCTCACCTGGCACCTGGAGGTAGAGGCGGGGGTTGGGTGAGGCTGCACACCTGAGGCGCATTGACTAATCCATGCACCTCGGGTTAAACCAGCCATCTCCACACACACTCACAGATTAGCTCTGACATGTTGTCCAACTGCTCTGTTTACAACAACCACAACTCTGCAATAAACCGGTTTGTTCAACACATCAACACATGGAGGAGCCCCAGCAGATAAGCGACTTTAGTGGCGTCGTAGCAAGCGTTGTTGCTGCAATACAACATGTACACTCTCCAACGCACGTGGCACAATGGCTATGAACAATCCAAAAGCGTTATAGTTTTCCTGTTGTCAACGTGTAGCCTACTTTGACTTTATTAATTTATGCTCCTGTTTTCCCTGAGTAGAACCACACAAGTGATTTGAGCGATCACAAAATAAGGGGCGAGAGAGTGGGAGTACCTGCTCTCAACTGCTCTCTCTCTCTCTCTCTCTCTCTCTCTCTCTCTCTCTCTCGCTCAAAGTAGAACACACCCCAGCAGTGGTATTATGAGCTAGCATGCTACGCTATCCACCTGCTCTTCTGGGACAATCACACACTCACTTGGAGACACAATCACACAGAGAAAAAGCCCTCGGTAGGGCAATCAGAAAAACACTCGGCGAAGCAATCACAAAAAAAGGTGGTTTGAGTTGAGCATATGAAAATATAGAAATAAAATAGAAAAATGTTTTTTTGTTGGGGTGGGGAGGCTCACACATGCCTCACTGAATGCATAATGTGAGTGTGGAAGTGGACTAACAAGGTAAACATGTCCATGTTGATTCTGCGCCGTCCCCTGTGAGTCAGGGGGTCGTGTTGGGCGGGGGGTGGAAGCACGCGTGTTCCCAACACCTCCTGTATGTTGGCCCCTGGGAGCCGCGGGAAACACTGAAGCCGGGGCTGACACACACACACACACACACAAACACACACACACACATACACACACACACACACCACAGACAACACACACACACACACGACAACACACACACACACACAGACACACACACACACACACGACACACACAACACACACACACAACAACAACACACACACACACATACAGCAGCACACACACACACACACACACCACACACACACACACACACACACAGAGCACACAACACACACACACACACACAGACACACACACACAGACACACACACTAGGCAATGGGAAGCATCTTATGGACGATATCATGCGACATACCTGATCTGAGGGTATTGACGGCAATCACACTGCAGGCTATTCTCCAGTGACCATGAAGAGAGCAAACAAATGCCGAGCTGAGTGTGTAGTAGGTGGTCAGGTGCCTTTGACGGGCCATGATCAAGTAACGAGATGTGAGAGGTCTTATGGCAGTTTCGTGTGACGATGGCTGAGCAAAGACCCACATTCATAGGACCCCGTCGGACGATGTTATTGTGGACACGGTCGTGTACAGAAATATCAAGCCGCACGAGTCCGCGATGATTGATAGAGCGCACTAGAACCCGCGTCGCACATTCCATTGTACATACATACATACATACATATACATACAAGACAACACACAGAATCAGATATCATACAACACACACACACACACACACACAGACACCCACAACACGACACCCACACACCACACACCCACCATAGCATGCACACTTACACACCAGCCCCTGGCAGCCACTCTTCACCTGTATGTGTTTGACATGCGCTGTCATAGAGTGACCTGGATTTAAATACCACACATCTCTAACCTGTGTGTGTAGGTGTGTGCGTGGTGTGTGTGTGTGTGTGCGTGTGTGTGTGTGTGTGTGTGTGTGTGCGTGTGTGTGTGTGGTGCGTGGGTGTGGGTGTGTGCGTGTGTGTGTGTGTGTGGGGGTGTGTGTGTCAGTGTCTCGCAGCAGCATATTGAGTGAATCCATTGGCAGGCACGTCCCAAATACCAGGAAAAGACAGCACACTTGTCCCCTGGATCGTGGAGAGATGTAAAAGGAAAAACGCAATCATCATTATTCTGTCAGAACACACAGTCCTCCGCTTCCTGCCTGTTCATTATATCACACACAGTGCTTCCTATTGATACGCTGGAAGAATCTCTCCCTGAGACACAGCAGCCATATCCCTGATATTCTCACCTAAATCAACCCACAGTGCTAACACTCGTGGCTAACAAGGAGTATTCTTTCCAGCATCAAATGAGTGTAAAATACTTCCTCGTTCTGTCAAAACAAGCACACATTGTAAGCCATCACGTGGCGGCTGTACGTCGTAAAAAGAAAAGAAAAACACCTGTACCACGATGAACGTACATAGATGCTAATCTAGCGGGGAGATGAGAGTGGGGCGGCGCCTGGACGATACGGCGCTAATAAATAGCCGTTTAGCCACCAGCACAACAGCGCTGAGCCGAGTGTGTCGGCGTAGAACCACAAGCGTGGAGCGATCCGCCATACGATACGATAACGACCCGGTAACGGCGACGACTATTTTTTTTTGTCGATGAACACATTGTGATTCAAAATGCATGTTGCGTTATTGATTTGGTTTGTCCGTTTGATTTTAAAACTGTGAACACCTGCGTACCTGCGCTTTTATCCTCAGGGTTTCCTGAGGGGAATAATTATCTGAGAATCAAAATCGGCGGGCGCTGTGATGTCACATGACTAATTGTTACAAATCAACTTCACGCTGTGATTTAAAGGACTCCTATTAACACCACCAGGTGTGAGCGTGATTAGACATTCCAAGCGGTTTCAAAAAACGTCGTCATCTCCGGTTTTTGGAGACTTGGAATATCGTAACCATGTACATTTTTGGTGTTTGTGTCAGTGACAGTGAAAAATACTAAATCAAGAGCCTTTTACAAAATAGTGTACGTATGCTATACGTATTCCTTATTCCAAAATAAAAGTAAATTGCCAAGAACAAGTACCTCGGGTGTATCTCTCGCTCTCTCTCATCTCTCTTCTTTCTCTCTCTCTTTCTCTCTCTCTGACACCTAAGAGATAGAGGCCCCAGCTAGCTTCTCTCACTTTTATCTCTCTCTCACACACACACACACCACACACACACCACACACACACACAGTAGTCACATTACATGCCACACTTCCTGCTTCCCTGAGGACCATGCAGTCTCAGCAGCAAGTTATTGTGTTTGTTTGTTTGTAGCATCTCCAAGTAACAGAGAGATGTGAACATAACATAAGTGAACAGAAATGTATTCATTATTAATGAGGCTCTTCCAGCACCTAAGAGATAGAGGCCCCAGCTAGCTTCTCTCACTTTATCTCTCACATACACACACACACACACACACACACACCTGTACGAGGGAGATCTAGTTTTGTGTAAGGGGTAGAGGGGGGCATTGGCTGTAGCCAACTAATTATGGGATCACTGTCCAGACCTCTTAATTGATATATGTAACATATTTTAGTCCGTAGAATTTTGGAGTCACTCTATGTTAAGTATTCGCTAGCTAGCTCGCTAATATGCAAACACACGAGTTTAAAGCCTCTGGGAAAAATAAAATACATCTAATAGACACTAAAACAAGTCCATAGGAGTAAAAAATATCACAGTCGTAGGGAAAGAATCAATATCCACACAATTTACAGTCTTTACAGCAATTATTAGTTTTTGTTTTTAGGAATGAGCGATATGAGCAGATATGAGCAATTAAAACAATTACAGCAAATATGCAAATAAACAGCAAAAGGCATATAAACAAGTAGGCATATCAACAACAAGGCAATATAAAAAATATGGTATCAAGTTATATGCATGAGAGTGGGCCAGTGGCCTAGTGAGGTCAGAGTTCACAGTCCCTGAGGGCCTGCGGAAAGAAACTCTGCAACGAAGCTGTGGTGCACGCATGTGTCTTCATGGAAAACAAGCTGATACTATGTTGATACGCTGTGCAACAAACATTTAAATCCACGTACTTCTTGTGTCGCGTCGTCGGTTTTAACCGATATGTCCAGCGTGCGGCGGCCCATGTTTGGAGGGCTACGCTCTAACCGTGACCGTAACAACCACGGCTGTGTTTTGGTTAAAACTGGACTGGCGACACAAAGAAGTGGATTAAATGTTTGTTTTTGGTACTACGTTGGGCAACTGATATGTAATTAATGTGTGTGTGTGTGTATAGGCAGCCATATTGTGTTAGGAAAGGCACCTCATTCATTTCTAAACTCTGGCTGCAGCCCTAAGGGGGGTCATGCACTGACTGTATATTATGGTATTTATACAGTAATATGTACATACATAAATGCATAGGCAGAAACACACACACAAACACACACACACGACACACACACACACACACACACAGACCACACACACCAGTACACACACATGTACACACACACACATGACCCTGTTGTGCGTTACCCCCCCCCCCCCCCCCCCCCAGGTGAGATGGAGGAGCTGGAGGCGATGTGGCTGACGGGCATCTGCCACCACGAGAAGAACGAGGTGATAAGCAGCCAGCTGGACGTGGACAACATGGCGGGCGTCTTCTACATGCTGGGCGCCGCCATGACCCTGTCCCTCATCACCTTCATCTGCGAACACTGGTTCTACTGGCAGCTGCGCTTCTGCTTCATGGGCGTGTGCACGGGCAAGCCTGGCTTTGTCTTCTCCATCAGCAGGGTGGGTGCTGGTGTCTTCTGGTCCTCTCAGCCTGCCTCTCTTTCTCTGTCTCTGTGGCTGGCTATCAGTTGAGCTTATAATTAATAATTATCAAAGAACATGATTAATTATTAAAATAAAAAAGTATTAATCTGAATTAATAATAACAGGGCACCACCCTGAAATCAGGGACCAATAACCGTGGAATTGACAGTGGATTAAGTCACATAAAATGTACTAAGCTATCAAAAATGATCAATAATTACCATATCAATAGCTATAGTATGGCATAGTAATAGCTAAAGGTTGAAGGATTCAGAGTTCTTTACGCGACAGAGGATGGCTTCAACACAATATTCAAGCAAAAACCACAAATAGTTATAATATAAGAATCTTTATTATATTCAAATTGCGTGCATTGTTAAAAGCAAAAACACTCAGACGGAGTTGCTAAGTTGCGACTCTTTCCCAAATATGGTCAGGAGTGAAGTAGAAACATATTCTCTGAACATGCACATTTCTGTAAAAAAAAACAAACCCTGAACAACCTACTGTAGACCCACTGCTGTCCTGCACTTTGTTGACTGTGTCTGCGTGCTGGTAGGCTGTGCTGCCATATGATTGGCTGATTCGATATTTGCATTCACACACAGGTGTACATGGCGTGTACCTCACACACACACACACCACACACACACACACACACACACCACACAGACACACACACTACACAGCTTGCTCAGAGACCGTTTCACTCAGACTGTCATCTATATGGTGTTTGTTGTTCTTTCCACAGTAATTGAAAAGAACAACATGAACTGTTGTTAACGAGTCACCTGTCTAACTATAGGAGAGTGTGTGTGTGTGTATGTTACATTAAGCGTCTACTGCCATTCCACACAGAACCCCAGAGGGTCACGAGCGCCACATTTTGTCAAAGAATGCGCTTCCGCCCACCTCAAAAGCAATCATATTCTGATTTGCACTCGCACAAAGGTGAAATGATTAGCGTAGCGCGCCCGCTCGCCGAAATGTCAGCTCGAGTCAAAGGAGGATGGGTAATTTCACAATAAGAGCGCGTCCAGAAGAACATCCTCCGAGTCATCATGAGCCCTGACAAAATAATAGTCCCCCCGCTAAACTCGGTGCTCCTGGAGTACCGTTGAATGTCAAAGATGCCCTTAGAAGTGTTTCTTAGCGCATTACAAGTGCACCTGGCGCAAGCCTCCTCCATCACTCGCATCTGCTTGTGGAGGACATTAGCTTCCTCCGCGAGCCCACAGACACTCGCTGGAGGGGCAGTTTCATTTGCATAATGCTGCGTTTTTCCGAGTCAAAGTGGATGTTTTCATTGTGGCGAGCAAATGAGTGCAATTATCAGCGGCTCGGAAGTAAGGCAAAGGGGCCGCCCGCCCGCGTGTTGATCTAGCCCTGTCGTCAAGGACCAGGAGGGGGAAGAACAGTGTGAAATAGCAGCTTCGCGCACCTCCAGCAGGAGCACAGCTGAAGAAGAGAGTGCCTGGAGGGTTCTTAACACTGTTGCGTAGTGCTACTAACAAGGAAGTGAGTATATAAGATGTGAGAATACCAGAGGGTAGGTATGGTTGTGTGTGAGGATGAGAGAGTAGGTATGGTTGTGTGTGAGGATGAGAGAGAGTAGGTATGGTTGTGTGTGAGGATGAGAGTGTAGGTATGGTTGAGTGTGAGGATGAGAGAGAGTATGTATGGTTGTGTGTGAGGATGAGAGAGTAGGTATGGTTGTGTGTGAGGATGAGAGAGAGTAGGTATGGTTGTGTGTGAGGATGAGAGAGAGTAGGTATGGTTGAGTGTGAGGATGAGAGAGAGTAGGTATGGTTGTGTGTGAGGATGAGAGAGAGTAGGTATGGTTGAGTGTGAGGATGAGAGTGGTAGGTATGGTTGAGTGTGAGGATGAGAGAGAAGTATGTATGGTTGTGTGTGAGGATGAGAGAGTAGGTATGGTTGTGTGTGAGGATGAGAGAGAGTAGGTATGAGGTTGTGTGGAGGATGAGAGAGTAGGTATGGTTTGTGTGTGAGGATGAGAGAGAGTAGGTACGGTTATGTGTCAGGATGAGAGGGTAGGTATGGTTGTGTGTTGGATGAGAGAGTAGGTATGGTTGTGTGTGAGGATGAGAGAGTAGGTATGGTTGTGTGTGAGGATGAGAGAGAGTAGGTACGGTTATGTGTCAGGATGAGAGGGTAGGTATGGTTGTGTGTTTAGGATGAGAGTAGATATGGTTCGCGCAGCAGCCAGCAGCAGCGGCGGCTAAAGATGCCGGGAGATAAAGACGTTGTCGTTGTCGTCAGAGTTGCTGCTGCTCGCCGAGTGACAGATAAAAAAAGTGCTGACGCGAATGTGATGGGAGAAAGGGACTCAGAGGAATGAGATTCCTGGATGGCTGCTCAAAGGAAGGCGGGGAGCGCGGGATGGCAAGGGAGAGGGAAAGCGTTCGTAACAAGTTGACACCTTTGAGCAACGCCAGCGCAACAGCCGGCTGGTGGGCTGCCTGTCGCCCGCCCGCGACCTTTCGCGTTTTGGCGGTTGCCACGGCAGCAGGTTTGCTCTGACCCCGTTTAAACACGTGTGTTTAAGCGTTGCACGCGGTGCATTTGAATGCATGCGCGGCGGCGGCCATTTTGATATTTGAACATGTGCATCCGCGCTCTGAAGTCCTCATTGGCTCTCTCCTTCTCTCTCTCTCACACCGCTTCACACAATCCACAGGCGCAAGCCATCGCTGCAGGTGTCGATTTAAAACCATTGATCGGTCGGAACAGCAGTCTTACCACCGCTGCCCTGTCCATTAACAATCAAGTCTTTGATCTGCCCCTTTCTTTTCCCACAATGCTCTCTGTCCAATCAGAGCCCCCTGGGGTACCTGTCGTAAGGTGACGAGGTCCACCCCTATTACTATGCAACACTGTGTAAACAAGAGAATGTCCAGCCACAGCATAGTGAGGACATTCACCCTGTCTCTGGTCTCTCCCTCTCCATTTTGTTTCCCTTGTACTTCTTGTAAGTTGGCCGATTCATCTATCTGTCTGGCTCGCTCTGCCGATATCTTCTCTCTCTCTCATCTCTCTTTTTCACTGCTGTTCCTCTCTTTTTCCCACACAGTTTCTTGTTCTCTCTGCCGCTCCCTCTCTCTCTCTCTTGTTCTCCTCCCGCTCCCTCTCTCGCTCTTTCTCTCTCTCTTTGTTGGATCCCCTCTGGCTTTTGATTGGATTCCACCTCCACTGCCCCCTCCACCCCCCCGCCCCGTCACATCCCACTTCTCCCCTGTCTCCATCTTACTGCCACTGTGGTTATTATTCCTCTAACTGGCTTCTCACAACTTGTCACCACCTTCTCTCCTCACTCCTTATCACTCCGCCCCCCTTCTCATCTCCACACCCCCCCCCCCCCAACCTGATTTCCCTTTTCCCTTACACCCCCTCCCCCTTCCTCTCTCGTTCCTCCTCCTCCTCCATTGTGCCACCCCTCCCTCTCTGCAGGGCATCTACAGCTGCATCCACGGCGTCCAGATTGAGGAGAACAAGTCCAGCATGCCATCCCCCTCGGCCACCATGACCATGAACATGAACCACACCCACTCCAACATCCTGCGGCTGCTCCGCACCGCCAAGGACATGACTGCCATCCCGGCCATCAACGGCTCGCCGCACGCCGCCCTGGACTATCGGGGGCCACGGGGGCGTGTCCCGCGAGTTCCGGCCATCTACGACCATCCAGGAGCACCGGCGCAACTTTGGCGGGACACCCGGCCGACTGCCAGGTGGCGCCGCCGCTCCAGCCCCCGCCGCCCGCCTACTTGCCCGACGACGGCATGTTCGGCAACTACATCAGCGAGGTGGAGAAGGACGTTTGGCAACTTGCCCCTGACAGACAGCAGCCCGTACCCGGAGCACTACCTGCAGCACCACCACCACCACCACGCACCCTCTGCCCTGGGCGTGTCTGGCCCACTGCCCAACAGGCCGCGCAGGCCTGGGCAGCACCAGCTTCGCTGGAGGGGGGCATGTTCGACTGCGACAGCAATCGGGGGAGGCGTGGCACCCATCTTTACCACGCAGCGCCGCACCATCCGTGACGCACAGGAACACCAATAAGTTTTGACCTGATCGCCGGCCACAGCCCCGGCAAGGCCAGAGCGGTGGTGGGCGGCGGCGGGGCGGGGCCCGCCCAGGGGCTCCTTCAAAGGGCGGCAATGTGTATGCAGGTCTCCTTCAAGGGAGGGGCCTCCAGCACGGGGCTGATCGGGGATCACGATCAGCGCTACTGCGGCGGCAGCGGGGCGGGCTCGGGAGGCGACGACGGCAACATCCGCTCTGACGTGTCGGACATCTCCACGCACACGGTCACAC
>PIJE02001073.1:169614-175928 GCA_002895965.2 Coryphaenoides rupestris | reverse complement strand
TGTGTGTGTGTGTGTGTGTTTATGTCTCTGTGTCTGTGTGTAGATGATGGATGTGTGTGGACGTGCACTGTGGCGATGCCATGTGGTGTATATGTGGATGTGGGTGAGGAAATAACACATTTATATTCAATGTTAGTGTGTGTGTGTGTGTGTATGTGTGTGAGTGAGTATAATGTTAAAAACACATTTCCCTTCCCCATAAGATCCACATCCAGATATGGCCCTTCAGATTAAACACACCGCCATTAAGACTGCAGTTTGTTTTTGTGCCACTGGCATCCATACGTCTTCCTGGGTGACTTTGTTTTTCCACCGGCTCCACCGGTACTTTGACATGCGTCCGCGGGGAGGACAGAGGCACTCATCTGCATTGATCTCACATAATTGGAGGCCCCAGGCGGGGACCAAGATGTCTCCAGTCAATGAAGTGTGAGGAATGGACCTGGCAATAGTCACCTGTCCACCTATCCACCTGTCATGTCCCACCGTCAGTATAAGACATCCCAGCACACCGACTACTGGCTACAGAGCTGCTAGCAGTGTCTCAAGGACTCACTTCTCCACCTTAGTGAGGAAGGCCTCACGTCTGTCTCATCACGCCTGCTTTTGTTCTCAAGGTAAGAAGGCCGCACCGTAGCTTCCTCTTGCCTTTCATTCTTCCTGACGACCTTCTGTTGTTGTTGTTGTTGTTGTTGAAGGACCACTTGCTGCTTCTCAGTCTGCAATGACTGTGCAATGACAAGGATTTTTATAATGATTAAGTAGATTTGTCACATTACAGCCGCCAGTGAGATACTCTTTTACCGATGGCTCCTTTCCGATGGAGCTTTACTTATCAATATCAAAATAACAATGGGATAAATGGGAATTCAATTCAATATTTTACATTTTTTTCTCTTGTGTCCTTGAGTGTCTCGAAAAGCGCTAGATGAATAATGTATTTTGATAATGATGACGTCGATTAGAACGTTGATTATTATTATTATTATTTTTAGATAAATAAGCAGGCTGCTGACGTTAACGCTAACTCTGCTCTCCTGGTCTCTGGTGGTCTCCTGGAGGGGTGGGTTCGGGTCTCCCAGCCACCACCCAGCCACCCAACCATCACCCAGCCACTCAGCCGCCCAACCACCACCCATCCACCACCCAGCCACCCAACCACCACCCAGCCACCCAGCCGCCCAGCCACCACCCAGCCACCCAGCCACCACCACCACCACCACCACACCACACCCAGACCACCCAACCACCACCCAGCCACCAGCCCCACCACCCACCACCACCACCCAGCCACCCAACCACCACCCATCCACCAACCACCACCCAACCACCCAGCCACCACCCAGCCACCCAACCACCACCCAGCCACCACTCAGCCACCCAGCCACCACCCAGCCACCCAGCCTCCACCCATGCAGTCAGAGGAGCTGATCCGGGCGATGCTCTATGCCTCCCTGGTGGTGGTGGGCGTGCCGGGCAACGCGGTGGTCATCTGGGCCTTCCTGCTGGCCCTGCACCAGGAGCGCCGCCTGCTCCCGGCCGACGGCATCTTGCTCCACCTGGCCTCCGCCAACATGCTGGTGGTGGGCGTCCGCTGCCTGCTGGAGACACTGGCCTCCTTCCGCCTGGCCAACGTGTTCGGCGACGTGGGCTGCAAGGTGGTGATCTTCGTCTACCGCACCGCGCGCTCCCTCTCCATCTGGCTCACCTTCACGCTCAGTGCCTACCAGTGCCTGAGCGTGGCGCCGCCAGG
This sequence comes from Coryphaenoides rupestris, assembly GCA_002895965.2. Lineage (NCBI taxonomy): Eukaryota > Metazoa > Chordata > Actinopteri > Gadiformes > Macrouridae > Coryphaenoides > Coryphaenoides rupestris. The sequence continues at coordinate 174,175 of PIJE02001073.1, read as the reverse complement.
CTCCCGCTGGGCATCGGCGCACGCCCTCGCCGCCCGCAACATGGGCGCCGTCTTCCTCGCGCTGTGGGTCGTCAACACGTGCATGAGCTCGGCGGCGGTGCTGTTCTCCCTGGGTGCCGCGATGACGACGACGACGACACACCACAACAACAGCAACAACAACAACAACAACAACAACACCCCCAGCGGCCTCGGCAGCCACAGCATCAACGTGCAGTTCTGCCTTGTGCGGTTCCCCTCGCGCCTCTCCAAGCAGGCCAACGGGGCGGCGCAGGTGGGCCGCGACGTGGTGCCCATGAGCCTCATGGCGCTGGCCAGCCTGGTCATCCTCGTCTTCCTCTACCGACACAGCCGGCAGGCGAAGGGGCTCCGCGGCGGCGGCGGTCGCGGCGGCGGGGGAGGAGGCGGAGGGCGGGAGGTGGGGGGAGCGGATCGGCGCGCGGCCAAGGCGGTGGTGGCGCTGGTGACGCTGTACGTGGCACTGTACGGCGTGGACAACGGGCTGTGGGTGTACACGCTGACCGTGCACCAGACCATGGGCACGTCGCTGGTGTCGGACCTGCGCATCTTCTTCTCGTCGCTGTACGCCGCGCTCAGCCCCCTGGTGGTCATCGCCACCAACCGCAAGGTGCTGAGCAGGCTGAGGTGCGGGAGGCGGTAGAAGACGGCGACGGAGAAAGCCACCGCCATGTCCACCGTGTGACTCTTGTCTTGTGTGTACCTGTGTGTTGGGTACGATCTGCCAAATGTCCACCTACCTACCTGTCGTCTACCTGTAGAGTTTAGGCATCCTAAACTTTTGTCATTGTATAACCTGCACCATCGCTGAGATTGTCCACCATTGTTGTTGTTTATAATTACCTATAATTACATCTTGTCCAAAGGAAAGGAGTGGGAACCGTCTCTGTCCTGCTTAATCCCATGTGGGCTGTAACCGATTATAAAATGAATGGCTTGAAAGTTACTGAAACATTTCCAGAAAATTCCCGGAGGAGAACTACTCTATCTAAACTATTTGTGGTTGGTTGGGGACACCTTATCTGCACCTCGTAGATCAACTGTTTCCCCAGTGGGTTAGCAGGCTATGCTTTTATCAAAAAGGTCATTAGGGAGTATAGTCATTAGAGAGTATAAGGACACTTATAGGTCAGAATCAGAGTCAGAATCAGCTTTATTGCATTAGTTTTTACAAATAAGAAATGTACTTTTGTGAAATTGGTGCATAACATTGAAGAAATACAAAATAATAATATAGAAATTCAAAAAGAATATATACAAAATAAACAATTAAAAGGTGCAATTTGAAGCAAAGATGTGCGGTTAATGGAACACAATATCGACCATGGGGGGTGGGAGTCAGTGGGGTTAAACGTTACTATAACGTGTAGTATAGTGTCCACAGGGGGTGGGAGTCAGTGGGGATCAGTGGGGGTCCCGCGGGAGGTACAGGGTTAGGTAGGCTAGGCCGGAGATTGCATCGGGGATCGAACCCAGTACCTCTGGCCTGGGAGTGGAACACCCTATAGTCACTACTACAGGGTGTGCTAACCTGTGGCCCCGCTGCTCTGAAAACAAAATGGCGGTGTATACATATATATTAGCATGCTGACGCTGCTGCAGCGCTCGCGAGCACACGATCTGCGGTCATTATCGGCTTGTTTGTTCACTCATTATTCTCCCCGCGTCGTAATTGGCTGGAAGAATTAGAGGTGGACGAGTTGAGGCTCAATGTAGCTGTCAAATGTCTTCCCTGCTGCCCGGCTAACTTATAATTAAGGCTTTGAACGGCATCGGGGAAATGTCCCCCCCGCTAACGAGGCAGGTTAATTACCCGGGATCGGGAGGGGAACCTGTTGGTGAAAAAAAACTTGAAATGTGTGTTTTTGTATGCCCCCCCCCCCAGATTACCATATAAACTAGTCCAGTGGTTTGTTTACAGTGCGGGCCGGTGGTCGCGTTCCAGGACGTCCTCACGTACGCTGAAGCGCGGAGCAGCGTGAGGCGGGGATGGCGGCCCTTGTGTGTGTGAGCGTCGCTGTGTGTTTACCATCGCAGCCGCCATGAAAAATCTGCAATTATGCCCTGAGATGCAGAGAGAGAGAGAGAGAGAGAGAGAGAGAGAGAGAGATGCAGAGAGAGAGAGAGAGAGAGAGAGAGAGAGAGAGAGAGAGAGAGAGAGAGAGAGAGAGAGAGGCGGATAGGAAACGAGGCTCCATGCTGCTATCGCTGCGGCAACCGCTATAACCAATGTTCTAAAAAACAAATTGAAAAAACGTCGGCTATCTCGGGTTTAGCGGATGTTTCCGTCTCGCATAACGTATGGATTAATGGGCGGAGACGTGTCGGCTATATGGACGGAGCTGGTGTACATACCGTTTAGTGAAAAAGGAGCTTGATGGTGTAGAGCCGGGGATATTAAAGTTGTATGAAATGCTGACGGATTAGTCGCGAGGAAATGAAAAGTCATGAAAAAAATATGATGTTGGGGTGGAGGTTGGGGTGGCGGGGGGCGTGGGGGGGGGTCTTTACATTGACTGGGAGCAGATGAGAGCGGAAGCATTTATTTCTGTAAAAGCAATAAACATCTTTATGATTTATTGATTGAATTAGGACGGACAAATGCGTGTCCTGTTAGGCCTATTGACATTACACCACACCGGCCCTCGGGTGTAATACTGCACATCCTCAATAGGTGGAGCTGTCAGCTCCCGCTACTCGACTGCCTCGTGTTGTTGTTGCGTGTCGGCGGTCCCGTGTTTTGGCGGTCCCCCCGTGTTTTGGCGGTCCCGTGTTTTGGCGGCCCCCCGTGTTTTGGCGGTCCCGTGTTTTGGCGGCCCCCCCCGCGTTGGGGACGGACGACTACAACACGAGACGCAACGGGTGAGACAGAATGGGATGTGACACAATATCGCTAAAACTTCTGTCTCATCCAATTTAACTGACAGCCGCCACGCTGTATATCTCTCCCAGTGATCTATTATTCAGGCTGTGTGTGTGTGTGTGTGTGTGTGTGGGTGGAGTAGCTGTGGAACTCGATTTTCCATATTACAGTTACGAGTATGAGAGGCCTACAGCGTCGATCTTCTCCTTCGCTCGCGAAACGGGACACCGGGGGGGGGGGCGGCAGTTGTATCAGGGGGGGGGGGGGCATATTGGAACACACTCAATAATTCCCCCAATCAGAAACGAGCGCTCGAGTGATGACACCCCACTCTGCACACGCTCAGTTCAGGATTCTCTAGCCCCCCCCCCCCCAGTCTCCCCTATGCGCTCCCACAATCTTCGAGACAACATTAGACGGTTATAGTTGCGACATGGTCGGCGGGAGTCGCTCAGGGGGGGGTTGCTCAGAGCGGTTGTCTGGCAACAGGAAGGTCGCTGGTTCGATCCCCGGGCTCCCCTACAGCTAGCGAAGTGCGGAGGTGTCCCTGAGCGAGACGCCACCTAACCTACCTGCTCCTGACGTGTCGTTGTTTACCCTTGCGTGGTCGGCACCGCCGCCATCGGCATATGAATGGTTGAATGTGAGGCAACACTGGAAAGCACTTTGGATAAAAGCGCTGCATAAACGCAATCCATTTACATGGAGCAGCCGGTGAAAGAAAGTTAGGGAAACAGGAAATGTTGCAACCTCAACAGGCCTCTTATTATTATTCGTCATCTTTTTCCCAACAAAGCGACAAAATAATGATGTGTACCCTGACTGCCAGCCATAAAAACCACTCCAGAAGTTTTCACACAGTGTCATTACATGGGAATTACACAGTTGGCAAGGGTTGGTGTCTTAAGGAGCAAGAACAGAGCGGCAGACAGCTGGTTTGGTTTGGTACATGCCCCCGTTGATAACCCTCGTGCGTGGTTCCTGAAGCTGTTGCTTCTCGGTGTGTAGAACCACTCATTAAAATCCGCCGGGTATTCACACACACACACACAACCACACACACACAACACACAAACACAACACACGCGCGGTGATTACAAACCTCGCAAACACGTTTGGCCAGTCTATAGCGCGCGCAAGATGCGACCATTTTTTCTTCATTTTGCTGACATGCGGGTAGATGGTGGATCTCGGGGGGATTTTAACCCACAACCTTTTGGCTGGGAACACCCAGCCAAGCGCTAACGTTTCTGCGATGACAGGGTCTTGATATCAGATCGACGTAGACATTCGAGAGAAGAAAAGCCTAAATACAGCATTGCCTACAGATAAAAAAATAACTAGAGTTCGATGAATAATTAAAATGACATGAATCGCCAATCATGTAACGCTGGATTAAAATTTAAAACATGAATAATACACAACCGTTTGTCTGTGGGCGGCTGCATAGCATACGATAGAATGTGTGACCTTAACGACCTTAACAACCCCCCCCCCCCCCACCCCTAGCCGTAAAGCGATTTTCCATATTACAGTTACGAGTATGAGAGGCCTACAGCGTCGATCTTCTCCTTCGCTCGCGAAACGGGAGACCGGGGGGGGGCGGCAGTTGTATCAGGGGGGGGGGCATATTCTAACACACTCAATAATTCCCCCAATCAGAAACGAGCACTCGAGTGA
>PIJE02001073.1:152114-159614 GCA_002895965.2 Coryphaenoides rupestris | reverse complement strand
TGCGTGTGTGTGCACATGCGTGTGTGCGTGCGGGGTCAACACTTGAGGGTTGAATTTCACCTCCAGGAACCTATGGGAATACAGGATTACTTCTTCGTTGGTAGATCAGCGTTGGGTTATGACTCCGAGAGCGAGAGAGAGAGAGAGAGAGAGAGAGAGAGAGAGAGAGAGAGAGAGAGAGAGAGAGAGAGAGTGAGAGTAGGCGGGAAGGGAGGGTCGGGCACGGTCTTCTATTTATTAAATTTTTCCGGGGTTCTTACGACTGAATAATGTAGAGACTCCATCTGCCTGCCGGCGGGGCGCTGGGCCGCTGAAGCGAGTGGAGGGGAGGGGAGGGGAGGGGGGAGGCGCGGGTGCGATCGATGGCGAAGAGAGACGGCGAGTGGCGGCGGCGGCGGCGGCGGCGGTGGGTACGGTATCCAGATTACCGCCACAATGGGCTCCCCTCTCAGCCGCAACAATCCCCCACACCCCACTCCCGGTCAGGCCACAGCATTGACAAAAGATTTACCGCCTGTATTAGGAATCCACGGTCCGCGCTTTAGAGCGATTGGATTTACCATAATGGGGAGGCGGGGGGCGGGGGGGGGGGGGGCGTCCTATATAACCAGGGCTGGGGGGAGACCCAGAGAGAAAGGGGGAAAGAAGGCCAGGCTCTATAAATCAGGGCTGGGGAAACCCAGAGAGAAAATGGGGAGGGAAGGCCAGCCTCTATATACCAGGGCTGGGGGGAGAGAAGGCCAGCCTCTATAAACCAGGGCTGGGGGAGAGAAGGCCAGCCTCTATAAACCAGGGCTGGGGGAGAGAAGGCCAGGCTTTATATACCAGGGCTGGGGGGAGAGAAGGCCAGGCTTTATATACCAGGGCTGGGGGAGAGAAGGCCAGGCTTTATATACCAGGGCTGGGGGAGAGAAGGCCAGCCTCTATATACCAGGGCTGGGGGGAGAGAAGGCCAGGCTCTATATACCAGGGCTGGGGGGTGATTCGAGAGGAATTGCCAATGAAGTCGGATGGGTCTGCATGGGCGTTCTGCCGTGTTGGACGCTGCTAGTGCTTAGAGATTAGTGCGGCGGAAGTCCACAGTCTGTGCTTACGTTCAACACTCACACTCGTGCAATACTATTCTGTGCTACTAGCCAGTGATTTAGCAGCTGATTTTTTTTATCACCGATTTGTCTTGACAGGTCTTGATTTTGAGAGATGTCACGATATAATACTTGGGCTTGGTGCCGTACGCGTTAGAGTGACCAACCACAAGCACGCCGGCTGACCCGGAACGACTCCCGGGTCGAGGAATGGAACGCCATCCTACAGCAACGTGTGACCCAGGTTGGGCGACCAACATGAGGAGGAGGTGCCAGGCTGTTGCGGCTGCGTATGGATCTTCCACCCACTGCTGAGGCTCCTGAAGGTGTATTAAACGAATATAGTGTCAAATATTGCCAATATGTCTCGTTTGGTCCTTGTTGAGACTGATAGAGAGTTCCAATTATCCAATCGACAAAACAACACAAAACAAGAGTCAATACCGACACCGGAGTACACTGTTTAGCATCGGCAGAGAATTTTGGCAAACTTTACTTGGGCACTACCCAGATAATCAGCTGTGCTTCTCATCCCACAAATGCAAGATCCTTACACGCTGAACATCATTGTAAAGGTAAATAAACAGGCTTTCAAACAATATAAAATACAATGCCAATTAGCATTGTGACAAGAGAGAAAACATCGAACTAAACCCAAATATCCCAACTTTTTTTTCTCCGAGTTTAGTATATTAGTCCTGTGAAGTACCGTTTAGAAGGCAATTCTCAGATGTCCTGAGGTGAGCATTTGGTTGGGCTACCAAGTTTGAAAGTGACCTGCCTTCAGAGACGGAGCTGCTGAGTTCTGTTGGAACGGGGCTCTGCTGAAACACCAAATGCTCATTTATTAACTTGATTGATTGTCAGCACGTTGACAGCTCACTGTGTTTCGCTGCCCTCAACCATTGGGCTTGGGATTTCACCAGAAGGGGTCATGAGTTTGAATGACTTTGAGTATGAGTCAGAGGGTGAGGCATTGCGGGGTCCAGTATGGTGCGGTGTCGGTGACTCCCAGAGCCCGAAGGTTCTGGTCTGAGGTTCGAACCCCCGTGTCCACCACACCCACACCCCACACCCACTGACCCTTATTAATATGAGCATACCTGAGGAAAAAGATCCCTTCAGAGAAAAGCTTGCCAAGTAATTTAATAGCGGCAGTAGTAAACCAGTACCGACAGAGCTGTGGATCATTTGCATTCCACTCACCCTCCCATACATTACACTATTCACAGCATGGCTCTCCATCTGTCTTTCAGAGTTAGGGTTCACCTCCACCACCACCACCACCACCCTCCACACACACACACACACACACACACACACACATAGGGGAGAGAAGGCCAGCCTCTATATACCAGGGCTGGGGGGAGAGAAGGCCAGCCTCTATATACCAGGGCTGGGGGAGAGAAGGCCAGGCTTTATATACCAGGGCTGGGGGGAGAGAAGGCCAGGCTTTATATACCAGGGCTGGGGGGAGAGAAGGCCAGGCTTTATATACCAGGGCTGGGGGAGAGAAGGCCAGGCTTTATATACCAGGGCTGGGGGGTGATTCGAGAGGAATTGCCAATGAAGCCGGATGGGTCTGCATGGGCGTTCTGCCGTGTTGGACGCTGCTAGTGCTTAGAGATTAGTGCAGCGGAAGTCCACAGTCTGTGCTTACGTTCAACACTCGTGCAATACTATTCTGTGCTACTAGCCAGTGATTTAGCAGCTGATTTTTTCATTTGATTTGTCTTGACAGGTCTTGATTTTGACAGATGTCACGATATAAACTTGGTGCTTGGTGCCGTACGCGTTAGGGTGACCGACCACAAGCACGCCGGCTGACCTGGAACGGGTCGGTGACCAACATGAGGAGGAGGTGCCAGGCTGTTGCGGCTGCGTATGGATCTTCCACCCACTGCTGAGGCTCCTGAAGGTGTATTAAACGAATATATCGAGTCAAATATTGCCGATATTTCTCGTTTGGTCCTTGTTGAGACTGATAGAGAGTTCCAATCATCCAATCGACAAAACAACACAAAACAAGAGTCAATACCGACACCGGAGTACACTGTTTAGCATCGGCAGAGAATTTTGGCAAACTTTACTTGGGCACTACCCAGATAATCAGCTGTGCTTCTCATCCCACAAATGCAAGATCCTTACACGCTGAACATCATTGTAAAGGTAAATAAACAGGCTTTCAAACAATATAAAATACAATGCCAATTAGCATTGTAACAAGAGAGAAAATATCAAACTAAACCCAAATATCCAAACATTTTTTTCTCCGAGTTTAGTATACTTTAGTCCTGTGAAGTACCGTTTAGAAGGCAAAAGCAATTCTCAGATGTCCTGAGGTGAGCATTTGGTTGGGCTACCAAGTTTGAAAGTGACCTGCCTTCAGAGACGGAGCTGCTGAGTTCTGTTGGAACGGGGCTCTGCTGAAACACCAAATGCTCATTTATTAACTTGATTGATTGTCAGCACGTTGACAGCTCACTGTGTTTCGCTGCCCTCAACCATTGGGCTTGGGATTTCACCAGAAGGGGTCATGAGTTTGAATGACTTTGAGTATGAGTCAGAGGGTGAGGCATTGCGGGGTCCAGTATGGTGCGGTGTCGGTGACTCCCAGAGCCCGAAGGTTCTGGTCTGAGGTTCGAACCCCCGTGTCCACCACACCCACACCCCACACCCACTGACCCTTATTAATATGAGCATACCTGAGGAAAAAGATCCCTTCAGAGAAAAGCTTGCCAAGTAATTTAATAGCGGCAGTAGTAAACCAGTACCGACAGAGCTGTGGATCATTTGCATTCCACTCACCCTCCCATACATTACACTATTCACAGCATGGCTCTCCATCTGTCTTTCAGAGTTAGGGTTCACCTCCACCACCACCACCACCACCCTCCACACACACACACACACACACACACACACACACACACACACACACACACACACAACACACACACACACACACACACACACACACACACACACACACACACACACAAACAGACACACACACACACACACCACCCCCCCCCCCCCCCCACACACACACACACACACACACCTTGGTCTATCGTACACTGATGAAGAGGAGGCCAATGGCCACATGACCTCCTCAACCCCCCCTCAAGTCTTCCACCTGACCTTGGAAGATGTCCAAGATAGCTGTTACACAACTTGCCTCAGTGTGTGTGTGTGTGTGTGTGTGTGTGTGTGTGTGTGTGTGTGTGTGTGTGTGTGTGTGTAAGACAGGTGATAGGCAGGTCCAGCTCACAGAATGAAGGTCAGCTCAGCCTCACTCTCTCTCTCTCTCTCTCTCACTCTCTCTCTCTCTCTCACTGTCTCTCTCTGTATCCATCTCTCCATCTTTCCATCTTTTCATCTCTCTCTCTTTCTCATCTCGCTCTCTCTCTCTCTCTCCCTCTCTTCATCTATCAGTATCTCTCGCTCACTCTATCTCATCCCTCCCTCCCTCCCTCCCTCTGTATCCATCGCTAAACCGCCATTTTTTATCCCTCCATCCCTCTCGAGGTTCATACCTCACTATCTCCATCTCTCTCTGTTTATCTCTCCATTCCCCCCTCTCTCTTTATCTCTCTGCATCCATGCCCTCTCTACCTTTATCTCTCCATCCCTCTCTCTTTATATCTCCATCTCTCTCTTTGTCTCTGCATCGCTCTCTCCCTCTTCCCCATCTCCATCTCCATCTCTTCCCGACTATCTCTCCATCTCCATCTCCATCTCCCTCTCGTCTCATGTCCTTATCCATTTATAATGGGAGGGAACACCTCTGAGATTGGCCGCTTGTCTCGCTATTTTAAAACAGCGCTCTCTCTCTCGCGCGCCGCGAACTTTGAACGCCGTCGACTCATAATTTATACAGCGGACGGATCGCGCTAACACTTGACATGGTAATGTAAAGCGACACTGAGTGCTGTCCGCTCCCCCCGAGACGCGAAGAGACGGGGATATATACGCGTGTTGGTTGTAGTGAACATGAGCGAAAACACACACACACGCACACACACACACACACACACATATGTGTAGCTAAAACGACTCCCTGTCGTAAATCGCTCACTTGTCCCGTCCCGTACATTAAATTGTATGCTATTTATGGAACAAGTTAAGGCAGGGAATGGCACAGAAAACCAACTGCTGCAAGGGGGCGGAGTTACGCCTTGCTTCCTGTCTCGTTCTGCTGAAGAAAAGTAATTTGCACGAGTGGCTGAAAACTTCCGAGGTTGGTTTTAATCAACGCATTTCTTTCAGTGGCTAGTCTACTCAGCATTGATTTTACACTTTCTAAAGTTTGTGTTTGCCAATGATATGCTTATTCCCGCCCCAATTAATGTAACATGATGTATGAAGCGAACAGACTGTAGATATGAATCTAAAGTACACAATATAGAATATAAGTATTTGTATTTGTGAGACGAGATATCGCTCGATGGATTGGGACGAATCCCATGAAAATGAAAACCGCAATGAATCGTGGGATATTCTGGAGAAATAGGTTGTGTGTACACTGCTTTTACAGTGCATTGTGGGTATAAAGTAGCGCGCTATATCGGGAACCAGATTTGTACGCTCACGGTACACGACGCATCCACACACACACACACACACACACACACACACACATACACACGCAAGCGTACACACTCACACACATGCAAGCGCACACACGCACACACATGCAAGCATACAGGGACACGCACACACATGCAAGCACACAGGGACACGCACACACATGCAAGCACACACGAACACACACACACACACACACACACACACAAACACACGCAAGCGCACACACTCACACACACACACACAGCACACACACACACACACACACAAACGCACACGGACACACATGCAAGCGCACACACTAACACAGTTGGTGTTATCACCATTGCTCCCAACTCATCTCTGTCTCTGCTCCTTCTTTATCTTGATCTCTCTCTCTCTCTCTCTCTCTCTCTCTCTCTCTCTCTCTTCTCTCTCTCTCTCTATATATCTATCTCTCCATCTCTCTCTCTCTTTCTCTCTCTCAAAACTAATCTATCAGGGATATTTCCACTGGGGCTTTACAATGGCTTTTCTGTGCCAATATGGTGTCATCACTCTCCAACAGATGTACCTTCCCCAGCGACACACACCGTCCTCCAACATGACAAACACGACACACGCACACACACACACACGCACACACACACGCACACGCACACACACAACACACCACACGCACACGCACACACCACACACGCACACACTGTGTCAAATGGCCACCCTGACACCAATTCCGCAGATGACATCATCCCTTAACTGCAAGACGTCCGACTTCAAGATAGAATCTAAAGAAGTACTAGAGAGGAAGTCGAACGCAGAATACACCACGTACGTCTTTTTGTTTGGTCCACAGACTCCACTAAATAAGGCTTTGTTATCACGACCACGAGGGGGAAAACCAAAGGATTTATCGCGTCACGCTTTAGCATTACAACGCTAAGGCAGTTTGATCAAACGTGCGTAAATTAGCTCGTAGCGTAGGGGGGGGGGGGGGGGGGGGAAAGACGGAGAGGGAAAACCCGGAGACGAGCGGCCGGGAAAAGCCGGGCTGTGAACGTTAAGTCGTGACGGATGGGAATAATATTAACATTTAAATGAGGCGGTCATGGTCCAGCGATGCTATATTGCTATATGAGAGACGCCGGTGTTTATGGTGTGGAATGATATATCGCACGGGGGGGGGGGGGGGGGGGGAACGTAGGGAACGGGCTCTTCAACGGGCATTCAAATCACCTCGCTCACGCGCCAACAATTTACCGCGCGTTGTATTGTCACCGGTCGTAATTTTACCGTCAATTGACGGCGCTAAAAATCAATAATTCACCGTTTAGAAACATGGACTGTACAGTACAGGAACACACTCTGTCTCTCTGCTGCGCTCACAGTTGATGGTACGCCGATACGACCGCAGCAGTCGTAGACATTAAGCTGGAATGGACGATGCTATGCTCCAATATGCTATGGAACAGTGTACTACAATACCACCAACAGTACAAGTACAGGTACTATTATACACTGTATACTCGCGACCAATTGAACGGCCTTGAAACACCTATTCCTATAAACCAACTGATTCTTAATCTTTATGTACCACAGAGATACATTGCTGTCTCCTTCAACAACAAATGTACTGTCTTTTGTAAGTTCCTTTGGATAAAAGCGTCTGCTAAATGCCCTAAATGTAAATGTAAATGTACATGTATAGATATTACACTTATTACTGCATAACTATGAAATACTGGAAAACGGCGTATTCTTATCTTTTATGTAACCACAGTGATATATTGTCTCTCCTTCAACAAATCTACTCTTTGTAAGTCGCTTTGAGATCTCTTCTCTTTTT
>PIJE02001073.1:125150-146637 GCA_002895965.2 Coryphaenoides rupestris | reverse complement strand
TAATATTTACATGTACATTTACATTTACATTTAGGGCATTTAGCAGACGCTTTTATCCAAAGCGACTTACAAAAGACAGTACATTTGTTGTTGACGGAGACAGCAATGTATCTCTGTGGTACATAAAGATAAGAATCGGTCGGTTTATAGGAATAGGTTTCAAGCATTCATTGTTTGCGAGTAATACAGTGTAATAATGTACCGTACTGTACTATTGTGTATTGTAGTACACTGTTCCATAGCATATTGGAGCATAGCATCGTCCATTCCAGCTTAATGTCGACTACTGCTGCGGTCGTATCGGCGTACTATCAACTGTGAGCGCAGGCTATATATAATATAACATAACATAACATAACATAACAACACATACATACACTATGTGGACGCTCTGATACGTCCGACAGCCAGGAGAAGGTCTGCGTAGGAAGGAGCAGAGTAATCACGGCTTTTAAAAGCTTCTTTTGTTCTGCTCTCTGAGTGGTTGATCATTGACTGTCTGGTCATCGTGGAGGGACGTGGTCGATTCTCTATTAAAAAAGACTCCTGCCCCTTTAATGGAGGATTTTCTTCTCTCTCTCTCTCTCTCTCCCCTCTAGCTCTCTCTCTCTCCCTCTCTCTCTCTCTCTCTCTCTCTCTCTCTCTCTCTCTCTCTCTCTCTCTCTCTCTCCCCTCTCTCTTTCTCTCTCTCTCTCTCTCTCTCTCTCTCCTCTCTCTCTCTCTCTCTCTCTCTCTCTCTCTCTCTCTCTCTCTCTCTATCTCTCTCTCTCTCTCTCTCTCTCTCTCCCTCTCTCTCTCTCGCTCTCTCTCTCTCTCTCTCTCTCTCTCTCTCTCTCTCTCTTGTCTCTCTCTGTCTCTCTCTCTCTCTCTTTGTCTATCTCTGTCTCTCTGTCTCTGCTCCTCAAGCAGAAGACAGCCTTGCTGGCCTCTGATTGGCTACAGCCGTCGTCTAGCACCAGAGACACAGAGGCCGTGTCCGAAACCCTCGTTCATTCGTTCCCTATCAAGTGAACTATATGGGGTGTCACCGTTTCGTAGTGTCGCACCGACTTGTACCGTGAGCATACATGCGTGTGTGACCTTTGGGAGTTATTATCTCCGGACCCGACCTGGAGCATCAGTTGAGTCTCCAGGACTTCGTTGCTACTCGATTTCCAGCCTCGGAAAACCCTCCTCTCTGTTGTCACCGAAACCATGCCACCATTTTGTCTCCAGTCAAGTCAAGTCAACTTTATTTGTACAGCCCGTAATCACAGTGACAGTCTCAAAGGTCTTTACAGGACATATGATTATGGGGTCATGTGATCGCCCCATATAGCGCCCCCCTAAGGACTAGAAACGACTCCCTTAATTAACAAGGAAGAAATCTGGAGAAGGAACGCAGAGTGGGGGATCCCTCCTTCCACGGACGGTTCGGAGTGCAACGGGTGTCATACGGGGCATGAAAAGGAATAACAAAGCATTACAATTATAAGCGACAAAGTGTACAAATGATAAATGGAATAGTAATATTGTGATGGGGTGCTGGCTGGAGAGCAGGCTGGTAGCCGTCAGGTGGGGTGGCCAGCAGGTATCCAGTCATGATCACAGCGGCACCCTAATGATGGTTAGATGGAGCCTGGTGGACAGGGAACACACCAGCAACCTCTACCCTCACACCTGTCGGCATGTGGTTTAGGTCTCCACACCCCCGTGACCCAGCAGATTAACCAGGGAAACAAAATGGTTGAAATTGCTGAAAAACTCCTTGCTGTGCAACCTGGCACAAGAATTTCCTTCGGGATCAATGAAGTTCTATCTTACGTTATCTTATCTTCTTCACCGTTATTTGTGTCGCTTATATGGCCGCTAACCCGACTCCCTGTCTATCAAGCCCCGCCGACGCAATTATAAGTGTGAGAAGCGTTCGCTGCTGTTTTTTACGTTGGCGTTGGCTTGTCATCTCTTATTCTTTTCTGTCGTGACAGCTTGATAACGGATCCTAAATGCAACAAGAGAGATGCAAAGTAAAAAACAAGAGAATGTATTTCAGTAGACTTGAAGGCGATTATTTCTATTTTCCGCGACCGTATACTTCATTTATCTGGCAGCTACGAGTTACGAGTTAATTAGCAAATTCAGGTTAACAATACAAAATAGAAAGATAAAAATAGATTAAAAAAATATAAACAAGGCTTTATTTGTATTGGTCCCCAGGAGGAAATTAACAAGCTTCCCAGCAGTATGTGAAGTAATACTGTAAATATATACAAATGCATTAAAAATGAGCTACAACATCAAAGCAATGAGCACATGTATGCATCAATAAATATAATTCAATAATATAATATACGTACATTATTCATTATTCTGAATAACGATGTACTCAAATTTTCAATGCATGACTTTTACCTGTGACAGAGTCCAGTATGTCTACAGCGTGTTATTACTGCTACTCTCGGTAAAAGATTTGAGTACTCCTTCCACGACTACTTCACGGAGGGTTAAAAGGACACGCAGACATCGTAGGAAGCATCTCAGAGTGCCGCTGAAGACGAGAAAGGCATTCACAAGTAAGTAAGTAAGTAAGTAAGTAAGTAGGCAAGTCGCACAAATACGCAGTGCGTGAGAAAGTACGAAACCGAGGCTGGAATCACTTCAAGGGTCGTGACCTTTAAACGGAAGGAAGGTACCGCTGATGGTGAAAATAGAGGTGGATATGAAACGCCGGAGAGAGCGAGAGCGAGCGAGCGAGTGAGAAAGAGCAGAGAGAGAGGGAGAGAGAGGGAGGTGAGATGGAGCCACGTTTCTGTTCCGGGAGACGAGACGGGAGAGCGGATTCTATGGCTGAGTAGCTCCCACTTCTCAACCTGCTGGAGGGCAAACCACCACCAACACCACCATCACCACATTCACAACCACCACCACCACCACCAACACCACCACATTCACAACCACCACCTCCACCACCACAACCACCTTCACCACCACCACCACCACCACCACCCACAAATGTACCTCGTCCTGACCCAGGTTCCCACCCATGCGCCTCATTTCTCATTCCAACCTCTCCTGTCAGTCTTCACTGTCCTCCTGTCCACCGATAAGGTATATAAAACGCCCACGGAGACATTTATTATTATTATTATTATTATTATTATTATATAAGCACAGACAACAGGCAACACAAATCCACCGCTTATATTCCGTGACACAGAGGTATGTCGGGCGACAGCGGATGGTAGGAGATGAGTGTGTGTGTATATTAGGGCGTTTAAAGGCGCCGCGGGGAAGACAGACGCAGACTTCGGGTCCGCGTCCGGATTCTCGCGCTGCTCGCGTGACAGCAAAACAAAACGCGGGAGCCGCAAATGTCTCGTCACCTAATTGAAACGTCAATCCGGATAGCGGCACCGCAGGGGGGTGGGTGGTTGGTGGTGGTGATAGCCAGGAAGGAAACGGGACTGTCAGGAATATAATCATCGTGTCGTGTTTTTTTTCCTCCTTTCACCTGAAGCAGGATGCAGAGATCTGTTCTTCCAGGACCGATTTCCCATTGAGTTTCGACATTTTGTTCTATTTTGATGTGGACCTGTGGTACGGAAATCCAGCTCAGGAGGTAATAAGAGCGGTTGTCTGGCAACAGGAAGGTCGCCGGTTCGATCCCCCAGGGCTCCTCCCCCTCCTAGCTAAGTGTGGAGCAAGACGCCACCGAAACCCTACCTGCTCCTGACGTGTTGGTTGTTACCTTGCATGGTTGGCACCACCGTCGGTGTATGAATGGGTGATTGAGAGGCAACACTGTAAAGCGCTTTGGATAAAAGCGCAATATAAATGCAATCCATTTACCATTATATGATAATATATATACGTACATTAGATGTACATTGTGACATAAATGCATAGAAAAACCACACAGACATACTGTATACTGTACACAGACGCACACATACATATGTGTGCATAATCATTCAATATAAAATGACAAGTCGTCGTCTGCCTCTCACCGCCTCTCACATCAGACGCGACAACTCATTTATTATCGTTTCTAAATCACTGCTAAACCACTCGAAGATCTGTCGCAACCACTCCACGCTGTGAAAGTCAACCATCCACTCTGGACCAGAAGCCTGCAGTCGGGCCAAGACTCAGCTCTCTCTCTCTGTCTCTCTTTCTCTCCCCCTCTCTCTCTCTCCCTCTCTCTCTCTCTCTCTTGTTGTCGCTGCACTGTCCTCCTCTCTCTTTCTCCACGGTCCTCTCTCCCCCCCTCCCTCCCTCCCTCCATCCTTCCCTCTCTCCTCCCCTGCTATAACAGCGCCATGCTGTCTGTAGTGCTGAAATGGCTTCTAATGAAATCTTTCTGTGAGATCAATTTCAACAGACTCACTGGACTCGCTCGTCCGGCGAGACGGACGCAGTGAGACCAACGAGCTTAGCATTAGCATCAGAATTAGCGCCTGCCGCCATCCCATTAATACCCATATTACCCTTATTAGCAGCAGCTAGCATGTACAGCGAGAACATATAGATATAATGCAGATACACCATGTCACTGAATTGTAAGGCTGGAAGGTATAGCTGGTGTGGAGGTGATTTTTTTTGGTGTGTGCAATGTTTCAAAACGTTGAGCACAGATTTGAATCAAATTTGTTGTGTAGGTTGGTTGTGGGCCATGTAAAAGATGATTCACTTTCCATGCCAGTCATATACTGTATATATATATATATAGATATATATATATACATATAGTTTCCTGACAGTTTTGACAAGGGTTCATGCTGACGATTGTTGGGTGACCTTGCCAGGCCCCGCCCACTGACTGCTTCCTTGAACATCTCTAAAGTGGGCCTTGTGTGGTATCATGGGACTCAGCTCAGGGCAGCCAATGGGCTGCTGCCTCCAAGCCAGGCCCACTTCTATCAAGCTGATCCCTTGGTTTGAGGTCTGAGCTCTCCTGAGCACATTTCTAGTTTATATTAGTGTCAAGACTCTCTACTCTTCTACTACTATTATTTGTCTTGAATTCCTACTATAATATACAGACATTGAACATTGAAGCCATTTCAAAAAGGTTTTTGAAATGGCTTCAATGTTGAGTCATGAAGTGTGTATTGTACAAAGACCACATCCAAATACAAAACTTCATGACTCAACATTGAAGCAATTTCAAAAACCTGACTTTTTCATAAAATGTCTTTTACAGTGCACCTTTGTGACTGACTAGTTTGACCAAGTATATGCATTTCTTTGCAAGACATCCGTACGCATACATACATGCATACATAAGCATTTGATAACGCATTAGTGCACACATCAATGCAGACATCACTAAATCCATAGACAGCTGAATGCATATTTAATTTAGCTCCTCCAGTAGCAGAAACAAGTCCATGGCAAACAAAGGCGGGGACTTAATGCATAGGAGCACTTTAAATATATATATATATATATATATATATATTGATTCTGCAATATCTACTTGTGCCCTCCTCATATTGGTCCTTCGCTCAGCAGAGTTTAGAAAAATGCCGTCGACTTCATATCACGGAGATTAGAATGGATTGCTTTTAATATTACCTCCAATAACAGCTCTGTTACCCCACACACACACACACACACACACACAGCCTCCTTCGCCAAATGGCTATTTCCACCCTTTCACATTAAAAGCCAACTTTCTATCCAACCAACAGGATATTGTTAAAATGGCTTCCACACACCACACACCACACATCACCACACACACCACACACACGCTCCATATATGGAATCAAATCTTAACTTAGAAGTGAAAATGAGAGTTTTTTCGGCAGTGTATCCGCAGGCCTTTCTCTCTCTCTCTCTCTCTCTCTCTCTCTCTCTCAGACGGTGGAATTTCTGGATCATTACGTGTGTTTCCTTCTCCTCCTCCTCCTCCTCCTCCTCTTCCCCACATTCTTTGTATCGCCGGGCAGAATGTTAGATTTCCCTCTTGTGCTATTACTCAAAGTAGGCTAATTTAAAGAGGGGACACTATGAGGTTCTGTGTGATGAATGACCCACGCGAGGGGACCCGCGCTGGGTAATGGACGAAACGGGCTCAGTTACAAGGCACTTAGAATACAAATATGCCCGTTTCCTTCATATCTCAGGCGTCTGACACACGAGGTGAGGGCAGATTATTCCCTGTCTGAACAGACAGCTCTGTGTTTTCTCTTACAATCAGGGATGCAAACATGCGATCACCTTGCAGGGGCGAAATTGACAATTTTTATTTCAAAATGGGTCATTCACGTGGTCCGTGTATATCTGCAATACAAATATTTGAAGTGGGGGGGCTGTAGTCATCTGTGATATAGGCATGTTCACAGTGTTGCTCTGTTAGATTGTTCATTCATTTATTTATTGATTTACTTGAATTCTGAGCGCTCTCCGCTCTGCCTTCTACATTTACCATGTTTACCAATGGCCCGTAAAGGACTCCTTTAAAAATTATCATTATATCGGGATATGATATTTTAATGCTATGTGGACCTCTAAACGCAAATGTAACCTTTGACTTGACAGACGATTCAGTTAGTTGAGCTGCTTTTAAAATGAGGCGGTTTGAGGCTCAATGTGTGTGGCAGTCAGCAAAGCAAAATACTAAATACTAAACAAAAATGAAAACGTTGTTGTGATCCTAATGTTTTCCCTGTCCAGTTTTACCCCGTAATGTCTGTAAGGAGTTTGTTTTCAGGTGCATTATATATACTTAAAAGTAAATGAGGAGGATCTTTCAAAATGTCTCCCTGGAAGCCCTCTGACCCAAGTTGTAGGTTTTCACAATCCATGCAAAAACGTCTCACTTTTTTAAATGAAGCACTTTGCATCCCCGTATAATATCGAACCCATCTCCCCACAGAGAGTGTTAATTTGCATTGTGCTATAAAAAGCCCACTGTGGTGACGAAGAGGGGGGGGGAACTTTGAAACCTGTGAAAAATGTGATGAAAAAAGTGTTTTTTAACTTTCAGTTTAATTGTATTGGCTAAATACCTACTTACTGCTTTCGCAAAGTAATTAGTACTTGAGGTAGCAGGATTTTTTTTTCCTGGTACATTTGAGGGAGTTTTTCACATAGCGGCCATATAATTCTGTAAATTACCAAAGTTTGGAAAAGTAGTTTTTCCAAACTTTATTTGCAAAGATGAATGTAATCCTGATGAATAACAGTGCTAGAAATGTGTTTTTTATTTGGTTAAAGGAGACACGTCATACCACCAGGTGTGAGCTTGATTAGCCATTCCAAGCAGTTTCAAAAACCTCGCACGCTCACACCTGGTGGTATAATAGAAGTCCTTTAAGGCAAAAATAACAAATATATGTTCACGTTTGATTGCCTCCACACCTCGTCTCACAAATCAGACTTAAGTCGGACGGCCGACGAGGTTAAATCTGTGTGAACGGGGCCTTTCGCTTTCTTTGGCTTCAAATTTGTTTCGATCAATCATGTTCCTGGGGGCAGAACAAGGACAAACGTGATATGGCTGAACATAAAAAACAGAAACAGGTGAAATGTCGGTCATTTATGCTGTCATGTCTTAGAAAAAAAACATTATTACGACGAGGCAAATACTCCAAAGGCAAAAAAACTACTCGTGTGGAAGTTTGTGTGTTTGGTGGCTGGCTTAATTGGTCTCACCTGGGCCAGTTAGAGTCTGGGGAGTGGGGCTGCAAGCCTCTGGTGCATTGGGCGATCAGTGCACCACAGGCTCAAGTGAGCCACCAGCACACACACACTCAGGGAGAGCGCTAGCATGTTCTCCATGTTCCACCTGATCTGTCTGCCATTTTACCAAAAAACTTTGCAATAAACCAGACTTTTCACAAAAAAACCTACCTGTGTCCTTGAAGCAAGGAGGCCAAGGTGGTGTGCACTGATTGCAAGAATGATTCCACAGAGCTATAACCGGAGTGGTGTTGCAGCCCATGGAGGTTTGACTCATACATTTGTTAAAATCGTCTTCTGAAACCCGGCCGCTTCTCTCCAAGTCAAGACTAATATCTCGACATAAAAACAGGAAACTCAGCGTACCTCCATGCCTTCCACTTGCTGGTTTCCGGCGCAGGCTCTGTGTCGTCTCCCCCCTAGAAGTTCGGCTGTCGCATTGCTGAACTTCAGGATCTGTACAGAAGTGGAAAAAAACATGCTGCTGTTATGGCACTGAATAAAATCACACATACCGACATAAACAAGCAAACAAGTGCGCCCAAAAAAAGAGAGAAAAGCAAGACAAATTCAAACCGCCGTCTTGTCCTGAACAACCACCCCTACTTTAACGAGATTGCAGAGTTCTTAGCCCCGTGGGTTAAACTGAGAGAGAATGGAAGATTGTTTTTTGGGGCCCAATCTGTTTGCGGCTCCTCCACAGAAGGGCGGTTGAGGTTTCTTTGTTAATTCCTAACGGCTACGTTTTTTTTCAGTTACACTTTCAGTGTCACAATCTCCCACGACCCCACAGACTAAAATCTGGAATCAAATCTCACACAACAAGAGCGGGATGTAATAAAAGTGCTTGTGTTCTGACTAGCGTGCACGGCGGTGGTAGAGCCAACACACTGGTCGTGTGCTAGTATCAATAATTCAAGTTGAAACACGAGCGTAACGACTGCAGATCCGCGGTATTAGCTTTCATCGGGGAGAGATGGATCTGCTTCTGTCTGACATCTTGTAGACGCGTGGGCCTACACTTGCCCTTCAGCGGTAGCCGGCGTTAAAATAAATCAATAAATTAAATGTCTTTAAGTTAATTTCAGTTCGGTTCATGGAGTCGATGCGTGTATCACATCAGACCTGCGAGTGCGCTCGCCACACGTGGCAACTCGCCTTGTAGCGGCTGCCGGTTCGATTCCAACCAGGTTTCTTTCTTCCGAAGCAAATTGTGAAATTTATTTCAGATACATGTGATTATTGAGTGGTTTTGAGGGCTCAGGTATCTCGCTTTAGGTGCCTACAGGTAGACTACGGACAATGGGGATCAAACCCAGGTCCATTCATTTTGGGACCATGCGACTATCCTGTCCATATTCAGCAAAAACACATTTTCTCTACTTAGAATTGCAACAAGCATCTTTAAAAGTTATGAAATAATTTTTTTTTAAATATCCATAAATATGCCTGGACCGTAGAAGCCAAAACAGCAGCATTTATTGAATATGATGGCGATATAATAAACCGTCTGGCAATTATTATATGATGCACGTGTCACAACAGACAAAACGGATGTACATCAAACTTTCAATTTGTATTGCATCAGACACAGACATTGATTGGTAAATAATTAAAGTTTCTTTAATGTAATTGCTTCTTTTGTGCTGTTTATTGATCTAAATGTGAGAGAGAGTTGGATTTTAAATGTAGAACCATTTAATTCATAGCGTTGTCTGAAAATATTATTTTCCTCCCCTTTGATTCATTATATTTCTATTTTCATTTTATCATTTTTTTAAAATAATTGATTTCTGTAAACTTTGAACATATTATTTAAAAAAAACAAATGCTTCATATTATGTGTGTGTGTGTGTGTGTGTGTGTGTGTGTGTGTGTGTGTGTGTGTGTGTGTGTGTGTGTGTGTGGTGTGTGTGTGTGTGTGTGTGCTTCTTGTGTTGATATTCCTTGAGGCTGTATTTTTACTGTGTATGAAAAGGCAATTTCCGTCATGCGGTAATCGAGTGGGACTGAAAATACTGTTAGACAAGAGAGACAGAGGGAGAGATGTGTCATGACCTAGTTATTGGTAGATAGATAGACAGATAGACAGATTAATAGATGGTTAGGATGGTTAGATAGAAAGACAGAGAGACAGATAGATAAATAGATAGATAGATAGATAAATAGATGGATAGATAGACATAAAGACAGACAGACAAATGGATGGAAATACAGATTGGTAGCGTGATAGATAGACAAATAGATAGTTTTATAGATAGTTAGATAGAAATACAGTTAGATAGATAGAAATAGAGATAGATAGACAGATAGAAATACATATAGACAGATATAGTTCAATCTTTGAAATGAAGTTGTGACAGCAAAATGACAAGAATGAAAAGAACAATGACAACAAACACACACATCTTTCATTCACAATAGTGACCTGTCTTCAAAACATGAAGTTCACACGTCCAATTGGACTGTGTGTACAGTATGGCCTACATTCACTGTGGGGGAGGGGCGTCATTTTGTTCTCGCAGCCCTGGGCGCGAAAACAAAGTTCTCGCTTCTCGCGGAGTACGGATCAGCCTTTATGTGAGAGTGTTGCCGAGCAGTGCTAAATTGTCTGCCGTTTCTCACACTTCTTTGCTGGTGGAAATATAAAACGAAGTGAAAAAAAAACCCCAAAACAAGCGTTGACGGTTTTACCTTCCTCTGCCGAGTTCAAAATGGTTATCGATTCAACTGGTCTCGCGACGGCTCTTAGGTGGATGTAAATATTTCATGAGGCGCTATTTATAGGAAGGTACTGTCGGTGTGTTCTGTTTGTCTGTTTGTTTGTTTCCTGTATTGAAACATGATTCAGCGTACGACTTGAAATACATTCACGTTTTAGATGTATTCGTGTAGAGTTGGGCTTCATTTACATCGGGCTTATTTAAATGAGGTACGATATTCCAACCAATCACAGAGAGGGAGAGAGAGAGAGAGAGAAATCCGGCGTGATTCAGCTTAGAAGCCGCATGAAAGTGTTCATTGAACTCCCGCCTTTTTCTTCTTTTTTGAGGCGGGAAGAAGCACTTAAAGGAATAAAGAAAAACCCGCCAAGTCGCGCTCGCTTTTCCCCCCCCCCATGTTTTCCTGGCCCGGGCCTTACATAACCTTATGGGAGAGGTTCTTTGAAGCGCCGAGTACAGTCGCAGGAGTTTGGGGCGAAACGCTCCCTCGAGTCCCCCCCGCCATATTTAGATGTTCCCCTCATTAGCAGCGCCGCGCTAGCCAGCCTTTGTACTTCCCGAGCGGAGCGACGGTTCCAAGCGTGAGATTTGACACGGTTCATCTTTGTCAACAGAAAAACGGGGCAACTCAGCACATTCCTTTGCCCCCGCACGCCGCACGCCACACACACACACACACACACACACACACACACAGACATACAGACACACACACACACACACACACCCGAAGAAAACTCCACTCGATGCCAAAATAAGCAGATTAGTCGGCGTCAAATCTCAAATACAGTCGCGTCTTTTTTCGTCTTTCTCTGGAGACCGTTAATCAAAGACAATATGAAGCTTGATTCTCCGTGTGTACATAAGTGTTGACGCGACGCGAAACAAAGGCTAACGCAAAAAACCACATCGCGAGTTCCAACGTCGTTTTAAATGAGCGCGGCGCGCTAATTATCCAATCCCCATTTTCTTTGAGAGAGTGCGGTAAAACTAGCGGTGACCTCCCCCGTTGCGTGGAAAACAAAGTTCCTGAAACAAATGCGATGTTCATATAGAATAAAACCCTAAGCCGGGCCTATATTTATGCAGCATCTCCGCGAAACCGGCCTGACTGAATGTCCCGGGGGGAGGGGGGAGGGGGGGGGGGGCGGAGGAGGCGGGGTTTATGGGGCGGTTAGGCTCGATAGGGGATATATGGAGCTGAGCTTCAAAAATCACATTAAGGTTAGATGGTATTAATTCATCCAGCTGCAGCCTGTGGGAAAAAAGCGCAGGCATGGGTGGTGGTGGTGGTTGGGTGGGTGTATTGGGCGGGGGCGGGGGGCGTGGTGTATTTGGGAGATGGAGGGGGATAGACTGCCTGTCTTTCTTTCCCATCGTTCCCATCGTTAGAGTTGCAAATGTGCTTTGGCGTTCCTGACCGAAACACAATGAATAATAACTCTCCGCGTAGTCCGTGTAACAAACAAAAAAAGACACAAAGCAAAAACATCACGAGTCGACGAATTAGCGATGACACACGCGCGTGTTTATTCCGGCCGTGATATAATATAATTTAATGAAACGTGCCGTACCCATTACCCATAATCCTTCAGGAGCGGCGCAGGTAAGTGTTTCCGAGTGCGGTGAACGGTGTGCTCGAAGATCCATTTGGGTCTCCCCGAACAGGACTCTTATAATAAAGGTCAGTGCGGTGTCATGTTGATCATAATAAGTACAATTACCATCAACCGGCAAACGGGGGCTGTCCGCGAGCCCAACGTGCACACACCAACATGCCGATTCACGCACGTTGCACACACACATTGCCTGATTCACGCACGTGCACACACACATGCTGATTCACACACGTGCCGATTCACAGACGTGCTGATTCACACACGTGTACGCACACAAGCTTTTTAGCCGTCGTAGAGCCATGCTTGTTCTAGATGTCATCCCTTTTATTCGCCCATTTAAATGCTATCATTATCTGTGACTCATAGTTTTTTGGTCACTGCCTGTCTTCACAGAGAGAGTGAAGTCCTCGTGCGGGAGATCCGGGCCCATTGCCGGCTTCGGGTTGCGCTAAAGCCCATTTATTATTCGTAAAAGGCTGTTCTATACTTGGGCGCTCGACACTTTTGAACAGTGTCGGTTCGACCAAAATGAAACCAATTCAATGCTTATGTTCTCTATCTTTCTGGCAGATTTACGTTTCACGTTTACGTTGCAAAGTTCTGTGACAGACCAAATACCAATTAGGAAGTGATCTAACCGCTGTCGCGACCCCCCCTGCGTCCCCTGCAGTCCCTGCGGTGGCCATGCGGGGGCAGCAGGCAGCAGTGGGGAAGCTAATTAGTCATTGGCCCATCGCCTGGTGAAGGTGTGGGGATATAAAACCACATGGGACCTTCCTCATTTGATACATGTCCTCTCTCCACACACCACACACACACACCACTTCCTTGCTCATCCGCTCATCACCGACACGCATCCATTCCACCCACATGTTTTGCTTTTTTAGTTTTGATCGGTTTGAATAAATAACGTTTCCAGTGTGTTGTTTCCGACTGCCCTTTTTTACGTTGCGGTCATCGAGCGCGGCCGTAACAACGACAATCTTCCAATGGTGACAGTTTAGAAAAACTACCCCAATCACATTGCGGCAACATGGTCCGCAACAACAAGACACACGGGGATGAAAAAAAGTTGTCCGCTCTACACTTTTCAGAAGTGTCAGAGCCCAAGCAAAAATCAAAGCTTTTAGTTGGTGCGGCGTTGATGGACGAAAACAATCGACCCCTTTTTCCCTTTACAAAGAGGAACGCTTTAAAGAATAACTAGAGCTTAGCAGAAGTCATTTGTAGATTTCCTTGTCGTTCGATGTACATTGTTTCTTTAGTTTTTTTTTGTTTTGTTAGATTCTTTCAGTGGCTAAATCGGTCGGTTGGTTAGCTTGTTGGTTATTGGGTTGCTTCCTTGGTTTGGTTTGTTTCTCTGTACATTTACATTTGTTTGTTGGGTCGATTTTTTATATATTTTTTGTAATATTTGGTTTCACGTCCGTTGGTCCGGTCGGTCCGTCGGCCGTTGGGTTGTTTTTGTTCTGTTGCTTTTCTTTCTTTTTCAATCTTCACACCTTCCACGTCTGTCAGTGGGGATTTATTTACATGATCTCTCCCCCCCCCCGGCGCCCCCTTGGAAAATGGAATATGCAGGCAATACTTGAAATATCACCCGCGGATACGTGTAATCATCCTCTATTGTGGTGCTACACCTGGGATATTAAAAGGGGAGATGTAACAACACTGCATTTCCAGGAAAATAGAGGGCGCCCGCTGTGCACATCAAAAACTATGGATTATAGCAAGTGTCGGTGAATAAATCAGGATTTTCCTCTTTTGTGCGTATGTGTGTGGTGTGTGTGTGTGTGTGTGTGTGTGTGTGTGTGTGTGTGTGTGTGTGCGTGTGTGTGTGTGTGTGTCTTGGTTTCACATGCTCTTTGCGGTGTGAGGAGGGCAAGTACTCAACGTCCCCCCCCCCCCCCCACCTACCTCACGCCTTTGAGCAACGCTCGAGCGCTATCCTCCTCCTCCTGTGTCTCATTTGGTATTCAACCACCAGTCAGAACTCCCCCCCCCGCTGTCGCCGTGATGCCGGCGAGGTGACAGCCGGGCGGGAGATGAAGATATCAACCCGCGATTAGTGCTCTCAGGTGGGAGCGGGTGAGGAGGGTGGAGGTGGGGACTGGGAGAGGAGGAGGAGGGGAGGAGGAGGAGGAGGGTGGGGAGAATGATGAAGGCCGCTCGAGAATTTTCTCACACACAGGTTAAGACAGGTGCCCTCCTGGTAGTCCTTTGCGCTGCTTATCATATCACAGACAACGGCCAGGACTCAAAAGAGATGGAAGAGGAAGAAGAGGGAGATCAAAATGAAGCCGTTCTTCTCCTTTCCTTTCTTTTCCTTTCCTTTCCTTTTCCCGGAGGCCGCGTCGAGTCGAGTGGAGTCGAGGCGCTCCGTCGCCGCGGTAACTGATGTGCATCGCGTCGCGTCGTGTTGTTGTTGTTGTTGTTGTTGTTGTTGTGGGGGAGACGATTGGCTTTTGTCGATAAGCCTTGTTTACACTTTCCAATACGCGGAAGACTAAGCTTGACGGCGCCGGCAGCAGCAGCAGCAGCAGCAGCAGCACCAGTAGCAGCAGCAGCCGCCAAACCACTCCTCCCACCGCACTTCCACCCCACCGCCATCTGCCCACCCCTCCCCGGACGCCAGACCACCCCTCTCAGGTCATCCTCCTCACCCACCTCCCACCACCTCCACACCGTACCACCACCACCGGCGGCAGTCTCTCCGTGCCAATCAAGCCCCTTCCCTTTTTTCCAATTTTTTGCATTTCCATTGATATTCCATTCATTATTTTCCTGTTTCTTTTCCCTATTCCATTGCCTCCCATGAAAGGGACGGAGGACGTAGTCCATGGCGGTTCTTTTGCCGGACAGGCACTATTCGCCCCAGCCCCGCCATATCTTCCCTTGAAGCAGCGAGGGACCGATTAGCGGTGGTGGGTGGGGGGGGACCGCTGCCTGGTGTGTGAAAACACAATAAAGGTTTGGGAAAGTCCACCGATATCCTTTGATAATATTCATTGCCGCTGTTTGAAAGTGGTGTGGTGTGTGTGGTGGTGGTGTGTGGTGTGTGTGGTGTGTGTGTGTTGTGTGTGTGTGCAGTGTGGATGTTTTTGTTGCATAATCATGTATCGACAGACCATACGAGTGGATATCAGAGATTTTGATTCAACCCCGACCCCCCCTTACCTGCTCCTCCATGACTTGTATCTTAAGTCGCTTTGGATGAAAGCGTTTCGTGCTTTGTGAATGAACAGTGAAGTATACAAATACAAAATTCTCCGTTAGGGCATTCCACTCCCAGTCAAAAGGTTCGGCGTTCGAACCCCAGCTTATCCTTGAGCTAAGATGCCATAAACCCCGCCCCCTACCGTTCTCATTGGACCACATGTATTACTACTCTCTTTGGATACCGTTCTGCTAAAATGACTTAGAAAAGGTATGTGTAAGAATCATGAATTCCTTCTCATTACTGACCCCTCTGGCCTGTGAGTGAACTGCAGCCTGCTGGCGCTCTTAAGTGCATTCTGCATTTAGTTATGACAGAACAGACATTTTTTGCAATTATCTGCGCCGACCCGCAGATCATAGCAAACCGAACCGACCCGGTTCCTGATGTACAATAGGAATCAGCCCACAGCCTCTTTCTACGCAACGGAGTTGGGAGAGTTTTTTACTTCAACCACAACCTGCTCATGAAACTTAAAGCTATTCGTGCATATCAAATCCTACATGTAGTCCCTGAACGGACTCATGATTCTTGCACACAGGCCCTTTAGGAGTTAGAAAAACAAAAGACAAAATAGTCATAAAAAAAAGCATGTGGTGGTGGTGGTGGTGGTGTTGTCGGTAGATGTGGGATGTGTGTGTGTGTGGGTGGGTGGGTGGTGTGGAGAGTGTTGGCCCAGTTCTGCAGCGGTCAGGAGGCCCACGGAGGTCAGGGGGACGGTGGGGGAGGAGAGAGCTGCCTCCGGGCGTCTCCAGCTGTGTGCTGGTCTGTCACTGGGACCCGTTCACCCACTCCACCGGGACCATCTCTCTCTCTCTCTCTCTCTCTCTCTCTCCCCTGACCAGCCTGGCCGGGGGAGGGAGGGGTGGGCGGGGGGGCTATTTATAGTCTGGTACATATGGTGTGATTGTGTGTGTCATTCTCTCTCTCTCTCTCTCTCTCTCTCTCTCTCTCTCTCTCTCTCTCTCTCTTTGTCTCTGTCTCTGTATCTGTGTCTGTGTGTGAGTGTCTCTCTCCCTCTCTCGCTCTCTCTCTCTCTCTCTTTGTCTCTGTCTCTATGTCTGTGGGTGTGTTTCTCTTTCTTTCTTTCTTTCGTCCTTTCTTTTTCTTTTTTTCTCTCTCTCTCTCTCTCTGTATCTTCTCTCTTGTGTCTGTGTGTGTCTCTCTCTCTCTCTCTCTCCCTCGCTCTCTCTCTCTGTCTCTCTCCCTTTCTCTCTCTCTCTCTGACTGTCTGTCTGTGATGGACTCACTCAACATAAAATAATCCATAACTTGGTAAAAGTAGACAAATTAATATATGGATGAGTGTCTGGATGGATAGATGGATATATAGATAGATAGATAGATAGATGGATGGATAGCGACTGCAGCTACGGTGGACAGACAGACAGACAGATGGATGGATCGCCGGACAGCCGCGCCTTTTTTCGTTCCCATTAAATACCATTTTCATCTGGCCGATCGATGTCGCGCTCCGCGGCGGCGGGAAAACACAATAGTGTATTAAAGTGTGAAACGAATCGGTGAACGGCGACACATCTCCTTGATTGAGGTTTTTATTAGGGTGACACGGCGCTCCGAGGCCGTCCCGCGTTAACAATTTATTTTGCGAAAATTGAACAAGCGGGCAAACACTGATTGCAGTATTTTGCAGAGGGATTCGCTCCCAAATTACCTGCGCCCGCCTCGCGCCACACCGCAACGACGCCACAATCAGGGAGTCTGTTCTGGCTCGGGTCTCCGATTCATCCCGCTTTAATCTATTCCCAACGTAACCGACCGCGGCGTTGGCCGACAAACCCTCCAGAAAATCAAACGCATACCTCCGCTCCACTCGCCGCTGCTTCTCCTTTGTGACGTTATATTTCTTTCTTAAGAGTGCAAATTGCTTGTATTCCCTTTTTTTGTCTTGTTTCTTGCATTGTCTTTTTTTTGGATCGAGGCAGCCATTAATTTGCGCTGCATTGATCAACATAGCGCCCTACAATCCCCCCAAAAAAACCCAACAAAACCTTTTATGGAGCTCTGTGGTTAATATATCCGCTATAGGCTACGCGACATAAACACTCCCATCTGCGCAGCGTGCAGGTTACATGTACGAGCTCACTCCCAGTAAAACGCTTCACCTGGTTCACCTTGTGCTGCACAGTAGCATCTGTTAGAGCTTCTCGCTTTACGGTTGGGCTGGCGGTCGGCATAGTAACGGAGGATACAGGGAAAAACATCCAGCACAGGCATCCATCTTCCCCATCTTCCCCCATCTTCCCCCATCTCCCCCATCTCCCCCCCCCCCCGCCCCCCACCACCCGACAGAGCTGTCTCATGGATTCGCTTTGTTTGTCTGTATGCTAACCGCCATTAAGATGCTAACCTGTGGGTGATTGGGTTTCGTCGCAGCGGGAGTGGATTGAGAGACCGTGGATGTGAGTACGCGGACCTGAAGGTGCCTGCCGTTTGGCCTCAGAGAGAGAGAAAGAAAGTGACCTTTTTCCGCCATGTTTTATTCTTTAAAAATAGATATCTGTCCTGCCGAACAGATATATTGATTACATCGAGATATCTGGTCGGTGATGCCAACCAGAACAAAGGAAGTTTGGCATATTGAGGCACATTGCTTCATACAAAAAAATATGTGCAGCAGCTATTTATGCAAAACATCGGCGAGTTAATTGAATCGGTACAAAAGCTGTTGAATTTCACATATTGCTTTAATCCGAGTGAAACCTAAATGATACGAACACACGTCGCATAATTTAACATCAAATTATATCCGGAATTTACAACCTGTTGTTCTGAGTTGGACACCCTTTCAATTAAAATTTGAACTACCTTAATTACATTTTTAAGTCGGGAGCTGGGTTTTTTTTTCATCTCGAGGTGGTCTTGAATGCGGTATTTCTATGGTGATGCACATGTACGCGAACATTGCACGCGTGGGCACTTGGCGGTCGGCGTGAGTCAGTCGGTGTATAAATACACCGTTCATTTTCATTTTATATTGATATTAATGCGCTCGGAATTTGCTTGACACTATTTGGCAAATACGCTCAAGCTATTTAGCGGCTCAAAATGTGCCAACTCGCTCATAATCTGCAAGGGAGTCATGCAAGGGATGGCAGTCAGAGGGCTTGGTAAGAGTTGCGCTCGTTAACATTCTACTGAAATACACTTCATTTCTTAATTAGTTTCATGAAGTAACTGTCATGCAGCAGAGTTTGAACCAGCCTCAGTCAGTCAGGTTTGTTTTAAATACATGTTTTAATGTACCTTTGTCAGGGTCGCAAAAGTACTCATTCCGGGCATATATTTAATGATTAGCAAAAATGTGCAAAAACCGACTTCGGGATCCTGCCTCTCGAACATTACCTGCACGTCCCCTGGTTTGAGACTTACTTTGGTGCATTTCCGTTCAAGAAATCAGGTTTCTTCATGAGGGGAAATTCATAAGCGCGCATCGATGCATTTACATGACTGTAAATAGTGGTCCAATAATGATCCAACAGATGTAAACGTTCAACATTGTTTTTCAGCGTTTCAGAGTATTTAATCAAATTTGTTTAATCGGCCAAATAAACCGCGCGAAGCCACACACCGAAACGTTGTTTTGATCAAACTTAACAAGCAACTGTAATCTTCACACGCACCAATACACACGTCAATGCCAGTGCCTGTAATACAGCCCAGAAACAAGTGAATTGATCACGAAGTCAAATATATTGACACGAGTTAAAGAGCCAAAGCATGAACTATACAATGCTGCGTGTTGTCAGCGAGGGCGCAGTGTGCGACGGGGAACATTCGTGCAATAATGTGACAATTAAGTTAATTAATATCCGGTTGTAAAGGTCTCGCTCGTATTAAATGCTTACTGCGAGCTGTTCATCCGTTTAGCAGAAGCTTTGATCCTCAGTGACTTGTATTGGATTTGTAGACGCATTCCAGTCATTCAGGAGCAGCTAGGGGTTTTAGGCCGAGAGGTAGCAGACACCGGGGATCGAACCCGGTATCTTTTGTCTGGGTTTGATACCGGCTCAACGCATAATTTATTTTCTAAAGCGTTTACAGTCAAAGGCAGAGAATGCCAAAGCATACATAATATCCATTGGGAATAGTGTGCGCATATACTGTTCAGTGTATCATACACTGTACACACACACACACACACACACACACACACACACATAACAACAAACAACAAACACACTTCACACAAACATACACTCTACGCATGAAGAACGCCTTAATGTATCCGACGCCCCAGGCCCTGTGTGTGAGTGTGTGAGTGTGTGTGAGTGTGTGTGTGTGTGTGTGTGTGTCTGCGTGTGTGTGTGTGTGTTGGCAGCAGGAGCGTGTTTACCTCGGAGACGTCTCACCGAGCATGGCGGCGCAACAAGGCGTCACACGTGGGGGGTATCGAATGGGCGAGCAGCGGCGCGCGGGAGCGTTTGTCAGCCCCGCGCGGACTGGGTTCCGTTTGAAGCGATAGGCGGTGCGCCGTCCTAAGTGAGAGAGCGCGCCGGAGCGCAGCGCAACGCTAAACTCCAACCGATCGCTGAAAGCCCCTTAGCGTTAGCGAGCGGGGTTGCCATGGTGACCGTGCGCAACACAAACCGCGCCGTCATTGTGGATATATTATGTATGGATTTTTCGTACAACAACGGCACAAGAACACTGCGGAGGCATCCTCGGAGATAAGGCCTGACTTCCACTCCTCGGACATCAAATACAAAAGTGCGTGCGCACATTTTCGTAAGACCAACAGCACACACAATAGCACACACACCCACGTGCACACAAAGCAAAGGAGGCACACACACCACACACACACAATTTATACACACACACACAGGCACACACATAAGGTACACACACACACACACACACACATAAACAGTACACATACACACACTCACACAACAAACACACACAACACACACATGCACACACACATCACACACACACACACACACACACACACACAAACACACACACACACACACACACACACACACACAAACATAAACAGGTACACAGACACACACTTACACAGGAACACACACACATGCACACTTACACAGGTACACAAACACACACACACACACACTCACACAAGCAAACACACACACACACACACACACACAAACACAAACATAAACAGGTACACAGACACACACTTACACAGGAACACACACATGCACACAAACACAGGTACATATACACATGCACACAAACACACACACACAAGAACATGCACACTCTCTCACACACACACACACACACGTAAATGCACACAAACACAGGTACATTTACTGTACACATGCACTCACAAACAGACACACACGCGTGCACACAGAAACACATGCACAAACACACACAGATATACACACACACACAGTTACTCACACACTTCCATCTCACGTGCACACACACACACACACACAACACAGGCACGCTCACACACACGCACACACACACACACACACACACACACACGCACACACACACACACACGCCCACACACACGCTGACACACGTGCATTAATACTGCCAGGGGTGGATCTGAACGCAGGGCATTGACGCCGCGCGTTCATCATTTGCATAGCGAATCATCATCAAAGCACCGCGCAAGGACGAGGAGGCATGCTGGGAAGGGAGGGAGGGGGGGGTGTGTGTGTGTGTGTAGGGGGGGGTTCACGCATAATGGCTCCGTATACACACATAACTCAACACTGCACCGGCAGTATCCCCCCACCGCGCCTTACAAGGACAGGGTTGCCCCCCGCCCCCCCACCCCACCCTCACAAACAACTTCAGTACAGAGAACAAAGCAGAGGGTCATAATTGGAACGGTTTGCCGATTATTATTAATAACGTCGACCGGGAAAGATGTAGCGGGATTTTTTATCACAAGTTCTCTCTCAAACTCTATGTCTTTTTCTCTCTATTGCTTTCTTTATATATATATATATATATATATATATACAGTATCTACATATATATGTATATATATACTCTCTTAGGAACAAAGACACACACACACAGTTACTCACACACACACGCACACACAGACACACACTTGCTCACACACACACACACACACACACACACACACACTTGCTCACACACACGCACACACACACACACACACACACACACACACACACACACACACACACACACACACACACACACACACACACACAGTCACTCACACACACACACACACACACAGTCACTCACAACACACACACAGACACAGA
>PIJE02001073.1:116090-118778 GCA_002895965.2 Coryphaenoides rupestris | reverse complement strand
GAAATTATTTTATGGATACAAGATGGACAGAAGATCGCTGCTCTTGCCAGTGTGTGGTTTCAAACAATTTGTGTGTGTGTGTGTGTGTGTGTGTGTGTGTGTGTGTGTGTGTGTGCGTGCATGCGTGTGTGTACAAATGAGGGTTTATTGGTTCTGGAATGGCCAGGGGTTTGCGTGAGCTTGTTTATTTGTGTGAACGTGAACTTGCATGTGTGTGTGTGTGTGTTTGTGTGTGTATCTATATTATTGAGTGTATGTGTACGCTTGCACCGTGTGTGTGTGTGCGCGTGCATGCATGTATGTGTGTGTGGATGTGTGTGTATGTACATATGTATGTTTTTGTTTACGTGTGCTTTGTGTTTGTGTTGTTGTTGTTGTGTTTGTGTGTGGGTTGTCATTGAGGTTGTGCTCTTGAACATTTATTACTGTGTGTGTGTGTGTGTGTGTGTGTGTTTGTGTGTGTGTGTGTGTGGTGTGCGCGCGCGTGTGCCATTCCGCACAGAGGGGTGCCTTATATTCCGCGGCAAAGTTGCACCTCGCCATCCGATGACGCCGGCAAACGGGCCAAAGACAATATTCCTCGTCAGCCGGGACCCGGGGGTTATGGTTCGGAAAAGTGTCACTTAGTTCGTCCAGCCGTGACGGACTGAGCCGTGACCTCGCCGCAGTGCATGAAGGCCAATACCGTTAGCGTCTCTCTCGCGCTCGTCCCCAGAGACAATTAAAGGGGTCACTCACAGGGCACGCCGGCCTCAAAGAAAACATCAAAATGTTCTGTTTATCTTTTGTTTATTGTTGTGTACAAGTATAACTAACTGTATATAATCCACGTGGCTTTTCCTTCCATCCCTGAAATGGTTTCGTCGCCTTCATTTTCCCCGACGTTTGCCGCGTCGCCGTCATCTCGCGTAGGTTTGCGACAAGTTACAAAATATTGGAGACGAATCTCGGAGAAGAGGCTAAAAATAAGTTTGGCTCGGTTATGCATTGCTTCATTTTTTCCCTCCAGGAATCGTGTCATTTTGGACAACTTCGCCAAACTAACGCAACGAGTGTGCTGCCTATTTTACTCCTACGTGCTCATCAATGACTCATTTTGAAAAAGCCTTTGGATAAAATGTTTACTCAGTGACTAAATAGTAAAAAAAACAGAAAAATAACCACATAGGCTTCAGCACGTAGCACAGCAATGCCAGTGTTCGTAATCCAATTTTCCAATCAAATCGTGGCATCACATTCAGGGGATGAGGTGCAATTTGAATGTCGATTCACCTCTTTGCTTTCAATCCCAGTACAATGCAGCTTGATGACAGTTTGACCTCCCACCAAAACCCCACAAAACCTGAATTTTATCTTATCTTAAAATATGTGTTGAGACAGTCCATTTAGATATAACTACATGGTCATTCCGCCCCTTTTTCATAGTTTTCGCTTCTTGAGCTTAATTTGAGTAAGACATTGTTTTGCAGTTTTACCCTTGAAAGAAATGGGAAAAAATGGGAAATATATGTTGTAATATATATTTTATCATCCTTTTTTATGAAGCAACCCTGCTGAATAACAAGTATCCTGTATGTTGTACACCTGTTCAGATTGGTGGTCCTCTGACACAGATCCTAAACACTGTGGAGTATTTTATTACATCTTATTTATATTATTATATCTCATCCTGTCGTTTATGGCCGTCTGCACCTGGAGGCAAAAACGTTTATTACAACATTTCCCGACTAATCTCGTTATCAGATATTTTAATACCGGCGCATTTTAAACGCGCAGATTAAAAACGTCAACGTTATTTTACTAGGAATCCAATCATGGTTCGCACTATGGGTAACACACATGCTCCAATGGGCTTCATTCTCGGGATGACTCATCGTAGTAGTTTTGGTAATGTTGTAGTAGAAGTACTAGTTTGTATTGGGAAAGTGACCTGGAAACATTTACAACACGGATCAATGGAAGACGAGAGCCTGGAGGAGACCAGACAAAACAAACAATTTTCGAACCAACAACAACTCCAACTTTTGCTTCGCCTTTATATTGAAAGAAATTCCGATATAGAACACGGACATCAATTTTGTTCCCTTCAAGTGCATGTTTGCAGGGTTCCTCGGTATTGATACGCTTCAGCCTTCCAAGTCTCCCCTGGCTTCTCATTTTCATTCACTTGATTTTTCAACAGCAGAGACAATTTCTTAAACCTTAACATTGATTCCAAAACACAGGTACTGCCGGTGAGAAACAATTCATGACCTCCCTATGACCTCTGCATCTGAACGGCAAAACCGAAAGTCTTACTATCGCTGGAAAAGTTGAATGGACAAGCCTGGTGTTGAGCTGACCAGGACTTTTATTCTGTCTTAAAAAAATGTAAGTATCCGAGTTTTATATCATGTATATATATTTTTTAAAAAGCATGCTGTCAGTCAATTCATTTCTAAACACGCCTTCCTCCAAACTCCTCTGAAGTTTTACCCCGAGAGAGTGTGAGCCGTCATTTTTCAAAAAAAGTTTGGATTCAAATCATGAAAAATGTATCTCCACCAAGATTTGATTTTGCTTTGCAACCTTTTGAACACAGACGGAATGTACCCCCCGAGAAACAGCTGGAATCCGTCGTCCTCCGGGGGCCGTGGCGCCGGAGGTCCGTCCCCGTCGCCGCTCCCGGACGGGATCTGGAGGCGTTGC
>PIJE02001073.1:86090-111090 GCA_002895965.2 Coryphaenoides rupestris | reverse complement strand
AAACAGACAGACAGAAAGACAGACAGACAGAAAGACAGACAGACAGACAGACAGACGGACAGATAAAACTGGAAAACAATGCAATCCAATTAGACCAGAGATCACCAGAGAGCGAGAGAAGGAGAGGATGGGGAGAGTGGAGAGAGAGGACAAGAGACCCAGGAGGAGAGTGGAGAGAGAGGACGAGAGACCCAGGAGGAGAGTGGAGGGAGAGAGAGAGACAGAGGTAGAGAGGGTGAGCAGGAGAGAGAGAGAGAGAGAGAGAGAGAGAGAGAGAGAGAGAGAGAGAGAGAGAGAGAGAGAGCGTTGACGGATAGCCGAGCAGAGAAAGGTTGAGATAGATATCTGGTCCTCTCGCTGATGAGAGATCAGTGGTGTAGATTTACAACAGGACTACAAGCAAGGAGCTACTCGCCGTGCATTAGCCTGCACGCACACACACACACACACACACACACACAGCACACACACACACACACACACAGGCACACACACACACACACACACACACACACACAGGCAGACACACACACATACAGGCAGACACACACAGGCAAATACAGACAGACACACACACACAGGTGGACACAGACACACACACACACACAGGCAAATACAGGCATGCACACACACACACACACACACGCACACACACGCACATAATGACACACACAACTATACATACACACAAACACACACACACATACAGATACACACAAAATACACACACACACACACACGCACACAAACACACACACACAGACATAATCACTAACAAACACACACACACACACACACACACACACACACACACACACAGACACAACCAGGGACCACACATGCACGCGTGCACTCACACACACACACGACAACCCCTCAAACAAACAGATACATTGGCACAGACACACGACACACAGACACGACACACACACACACAACACACACACACACACACACACACACACACGCAGGACACTGGTGTAGTGGGTTAGATGGGCTGATAGGAATAGTAATGGCTCATTAGAGCAACAGAGTGATTCCGGCCCCAGAGCTCAGTGGATGATTGATACAGTGATCCTCCGGCCCGCTCCCACTGCCGGCCCATTAGGGCTGATTTAGAGCGGCCCTATAGAGTGCAATAGGGAAGAGCCTGTTTTCCCCCCGAAAACATCTTCTCCTCCGTTGTTTGTTGTCTTTCATTTTCGTTTGTCGCGCTCCGTTCGTTTAAACGTAAGAGCGATCGAAGGGGGAGTCATTGAAGTCGCCGCTGACGTCGTCGTCCCCGGCGCCACCTGTTGGTTGCAATCGGTCGGTTTGTGGGTGAGATTCCCGCCACTGG
The DNA here is from genome assembly GCA_002895965.2 of Coryphaenoides rupestris. Lineage (NCBI taxonomy): Eukaryota > Metazoa > Chordata > Actinopteri > Gadiformes > Macrouridae > Coryphaenoides > Coryphaenoides rupestris. Next base: position 109,751 of record PIJE02001073.1, on the reverse strand, counting down.
GGGTAGTGGTAGCTCTCTGCTTTGTGTGGTGTTAGTGTTTGTGCTTGTGTTCGGCATCGGGGGAAGAGATGACAAAGACCTGCAGTATAACGGGGGCGGCAGTAGCTCAAGAGGTAAGAGCGGTTGTCTGGCAACAGGAAGGTTGCTGGTTCGATCCCCGGGCTCCTCCCCCTCCTAGCTAAGTGTCGAGGTGTCCCTGAGCAAGACGCCACCTAACCCTACCTGCTCCTGACGTGTTGGTTGTTACCTTGCATGGTTGACACCGCCGTCGGTGTATGAATGGGTGAATGTGAGGCAATACTGTAAAGCGCTGTATAAATGCATTGCTCCATTTACACGTTATGGATCGGCTATTCGGTTCAATGTATTATGCGCCGTTGACGATTATTATGGGATGTGTTGACGCGAGTTGTTATGGCGACAGACATTTTGAAGCTGAAGTGTTTAGTCGATGAGTCATCGAGCAGACAATTTCTTTTTTATCCAAACTCGTGAACAGTGAAATATTTAGGCAGCGCCTTGCTCAAGGAGGCCTGACTGCAAGAGAGAGCATGAGGCAGACATCGGGGATTTGGAACTCGCAACCTTCCCGCCTCTAGGGGAGTCAAACCCACCCTATAGCCACGATGCTTGGCCCCCGACACACACACACACACACACACACACACACACACACTGGTCGTGTATATTACTGATGGGCTTTTGGGGCTTTTGTTTGAGCTTCTGTTTCCATGATTAAATACATAACAGTCTGTTATTAATATTACTTCCCTTGGCTGTCATTGAGAGGGTTGACATCCAACTCCAACCCCCTGGGATGACATAACGCAATGGCACGAAAGAAAAAAGGAAAAAAAAATCATTCAAAAGAAAGAAAGGAAGAAATAAATGAATACATGAATGAGCAAAGAGGGGGTTTTTGTTTGAGGAGGATACAGCAGCGATCAAGGCCCGGTCTAATGGCTCCGAATTGGATGTTATCCTCCGATCGCTTTTAGTTGCCCGACGAGAAGCACTTTTCTGGTTTCATTAGTTTGACACGTGGTGGGGGGAGAGAGCGTGAGAGATCAAGAGAGAGAGAGAGAGTGAGGGGGGGATAGAGAGAGAGAGAGGGGAGAGAGAGAGAGAGGGGGGAGGAGAGCGAGGGAGAGGAGAGTGGAGACGGAAACTCTGGGACACAAATACAAGGACACATCATGCATAGATCATCACCTAAATGTCTCTATCTCTATCCCCCTGTGAATTGCTCTCACTCTCTCTCTCTCTCTCTCTCTCTCTCTCTCTCTCTCTCTTGCTCTCTCTCTATCTCTAAGCCTCTCTTTCTGCCTGTGTCATTACTTTTTTGCAGTGTAAAAGAGGGAACACAAGGACATATCCTGCATAGATCATCACCTAAACGTCTCTTTTAGCTCTCCCTCTACCCCCGCGCCTCCTCTCTTTCACATCTCTATCTCTCTCTCACTGTCTATCTCGCTGTCTCTCTGCCCCCCCCCTCGCTCTCTCTCTCTACTCTCTATCACTCTCTATCACTCTCTCTCTCTCTCTCTGTCTCCTTCTGCACTGTTTTCTACTTTCAGTGTCATTGCGTTTTTGGAGTGTGAAGGAGGAGAATTAGGATTATGGTATTGATTCACGCTCTCTCTCGCTCTCTCTCTCTCTCTGCTGAACACACCCCAGGCCTCAGAGTGATGATAGATGTCAGAAGGGTCGCTTTGGAGTGGAAACGTTCCTTATAAGGAGTCCATTTCCTCCCGTGTGTCACCCTTGATTGGCCGGGTGATGGATGAGTTTAGACAGCAGGGTGGGTTTTTATTTCATTATTTCATTTTTTGTATTATTATTTTACATTTTTTCATTTTTTTGTCCAGGATTTGGAGTTTTCAATGTCTGCTTTCTCACCTTCACTGTCGGTATAATACATACACACACACACATACACGCACACACGCACACACGCACACGCACACACACACGCACGCACGCACGCACACACACACACAAGAGCAAATGAGAATTAAAATTATGATATTGAATCATGCTCTGTCTCACTGTCTCTCTCTCTCTCTCTGGCTATCTTTCTCTCTCTGTCTCACTTTCTGTCTATCTCTCTCTCTGTCTATCTCTCTCTTTCTGTCACTCTCTCTCTTTGTCGATCTCTCTCTCTCTGTCTCTCTGTCTCTTTCTGCACTGTTTTCTCGTTTCAGTGTCATTGTGTTTTTGGAGTGTGAAGGAGGAGAATTAGGATTATGGTATTGATTCACAGTCTCTCTCTCTCCCGCTCTCTCTCTTTCTCTCTGTCTGTCTCTCTCTCTCTCTCTCTCTCACAGCTGGACACGCCCCCCGGTCCTCAGAGTGATGATAGATGTCAGAGGGGTTGCTTTGAAGTGGAAGCACTCCTTATAAGGAGTCTATTTCCTCTCGTGTGTCCGTTGATTGGCTGGCTGATGGATGAATTATTTTTTGTGTTACAGTTTTCTCAATTGCTTACACACATTTTTTTGAAAGCATACCTCATTTTCTCAAAACTCTAAACACAAATCCAAAAACCACACACACACAAAATGCAAAACCCTACATATCTCCTGCAAAATGCTACTTTGCCTTCAAAACAAAGTTATGTCTCAAAATGGTATTTTGTGTTCAAACGACACACACAGACCATCATATGAAGAGACATTTCTAACAACCAATTGAACACTGATGTGCTGAATGGAAAACACTACTATGAATGGGAAAACACCAGTATGAAGGCCTTATCAGGAGCATTATGCCTTTAGTGTTTACTGTACGCTTACTCCTGTTGTAAAATATAACTGTATAATGTTTTTACTCAAATATAAAACAACACACAAATATACAGTAACAACAAAAATATTTATTTTTTCCAAAAGTGCTGTAGCCTATACATCACAGCAAACACAACTGGATGTGTAAATGATTTGCACAGAACAAACAATAGAAAATAGGCCAGTACAGTCAAGAAACAAAGAAAGAAAAATGTAAAATAAAAAAGGACAAAAAAAACTAGGCTGCATCCTGTCTTCGGTTCCTGTCTGGCCACAGGACCTCATCGACATGGCTCTCCTTCTTGCTCTTCCTCGTCCTCCTCTTCCTCTTCCTCGTCCTCCTCTTACTCTCACTCCTCTGCCTCTCTGATCACCTCTCACTTCAATGTTGCCATCCATTGTTCTCCAAACCAGGAGCTCACCTGTGGCCCTTATATTGCTAAAGCTTTGATTGCAAATTGCACAACAGCCTTGGAAATGAAAGTTTTGCCATTTGAATGGCTGTGTGTTCTGTCTACACACAAGGAGATTTGGCATTGATGAAGTGTGCAAAATAGAGAGGATTGTGTGTAGTGTTTTGAAGAAAGTGTGGTTTAGAATTGAAATCTGGGTCTAAAGCAGGAAATGTGTCATAAGTTCCAGTTTTTGAAAACTTGAACAGAATGAGAACATTGAGAAAAAATACAAAAAGAGTGAGAGAAAAGATGGGGAGAAAGACAAAAAATGAGAAAAGATGTACAGAACAACAAAATTGAGAAAAAATAGTGAAAAAAAGTGGAGAAAATTTGAAAATCAAGAAAAAGGAACAAAAAGTTTCCAAAACGTCATCAGATTTCCATGAATTCCACAATTTCAGCAGGACTTGTAACCCGGGTCTCACCACTGAGCCATTCACAGAACAGATATGAACTGGTCGGAGGTTATCATTAACATTACATTTCAGATGACATTGAGATATTTTAATCAGTTTCCACGAAGACTACCCTTGGCGGGACTAGAACTTCCAGGTCTCCAGAGTGGATGAGCCACAGTGCTCCACCGAAACAACCCTAATGATCCGGACCGAAGTCATAATTGGCATTACGAATTCCCACTCCACAGTTACGTTTAAAAAAGTGTCAATAGGAGCCTCCATGAAGAGCACCCTCGGCAACACTTGAACCCGGTTCTTCAGATCGCATAACCAACAGCTCTCTCTCTCGCACTCTCCGCTGCGCCACTGAGAGGAATCCACCCTCATTTGGGGCGAAGGTTATAATTAACAACACGATTCACATGACATTTCCAAAATTACATTATGTTAGGTCTCCATGGAGACCACCCTCAGCGGGACTTCAACCCGGGTCTCCGGAGGTTGATAACCGAGAGCTCTCACCACTGAGCCGCGGAGACGTCGGACACGATCTGGTCGGATGGTATAATTGGCACAATTCAATTCCCGTGACGATCGCGGCGCTTCGATAATGTCTGTATGTTCCTTTGAGGAGACACCCTTCGGTAGGATTCGCGCCCATTTCCTCGAAGCTGATAAACAACGGCTCTCTCCATCACGCCAAACAGCACGACAAATAAGCTGTGATCTCCGGAGCCGATAGGCATCTGGTGTGTCCGCTGCCCCGCCGCCGCCGCCGCGCCGCCAGATAGCATCAGGTCGGATGTTATAATCGTGAGTGTCGTCACAAAGCCAGCCGCACTATTGGCCATCACGCAATCGTTTTCTTTCTTTATATTTTCAATAAAATGTCCTCGTGCACCCAGTGAAGTGTACGTGTATTTTATTTTGAGTCTTAGCTACTTACTGGACTGCACATAGACACACGTGGGATTTGGACTTACACACAAGCCTGATGAAATGGTTACAAATGAGACCTCCAGCCAGGCAGGGAGTTCCACAGCTGAGGCGCCCGAACCGAAACGGCCCGGTCCCCTTGGTGACAAGTCGAGATTAGTTGGGCCCCGCAGGAGGGCTCTAAATCTCAGCGCTCAGCCTCATAGGGAGTTGGAAGATGACAAATATAGTCAGCAGCTTGTCCATTCGAGGCTTTAAAAGCAAACAGTAAAACCTTAAAATCAATTTTAAAAACTCACAGGGAACCAGTGGACCTGACCACGCTGAGTATGCTCTCCATCTGCAAGGGGTGGGTGGGTCCGGTCGGTCTATGGACACCCCATTAGAACATGCATATGTGCTCTGTGTGTGTGTGTGTGTGTGTGTGTGTGTGTGTGTGTGTGTGTGTCTGTGTGTGTGTGTGTGTGTGTGTGTGTGTCTGTGTGTGTCTGTGTGTGTGTGTGTGTGTGGAGAGGAGGGGGAAAGGCAAGGCAAATGTATTTTTGTAGCAGCATTCAAAAGTCCGTTCATTCATATTTTACAAGGAAAAGAAGGAAAAGAGAAATGTAAAACATAAGGAATAAAGTAGGAGAGAAGGATCTGGAGAGAGGGAGAAGAGAGGAGGATGAGGAAAAGGAGGAGGAGGAGGAGGAGGAGGAGAGGCAGTGCTGTGAAATGGGAGTCGACCCCTCACTGGGCCAGTTTAGACAGGGTCAGCGCAGGGTCACGGATTCTGAAGTCAGCGATCTGTGGGTTTTGCGCCGTTCTCCCACCGTTCGTAAGTTGTGCAAGCGCGTGCTGCGTGAACACACACGCTTGCAGGCACACGCGTGTACACACACACACACAAACACACACACACACACACACACACACATTTCAATTGTTAAATTACGATGATCTAACACCACCAGCATTATTGCACCATTATTTTCAATCTAATGCTCATCTAATCTTAATCACGTTAACCATGGACTGCCTTCTGTGCCACACACACACACACACACACACACACACACACGGTCACATTTACATACGTATGCATGCAAAACATACACACACACACACACACACACACACATACACACACACACACACACATGCGTATATGTACTACATACACATACTGTATGTAGTACACAGACACACGACACGAGCATATGCATATTCACACAACATCCTGTAAACACACACGCACGCATGCACACACACACACACACATGCACACACACATGCACACACACATGCACACACACATGCACACACGCCTCCCTTTTCCTGACTCTCTAGTGGGGCGGGCTGTTATCTACCAATCTGTTCCATCCACCCCCACAACCCTAACACCTCTAACCCCACCCCCACCACCTTCACCACCTCCACCTACCAGCTGACTCTCTCCCACACCCTCCCCCTCCCTCTCTCTCTCTCTCTCTCTCTCCTCTCTCTCCTCTCTCTCTCTCTCTCTCTCTTGGTCTCTGTCCCTGTCTCTCTTTCTCTCTTTCTCTCTCTCTCTCTCTCTCTCTGTTATCTGGCCCAACTACCTGGCCATGTGGGGGGGGGGTGCGGAGGTGGGAGGAGCAGGGTGGTGCTGGGGCTACACAGCAGAGGAGGAGAGAAGAGGTGAGGTGAGGTGAGGAGGAGAGAGGAGGAGAGATGGAGAGAGAGAGAGAGAGAGAGAGAGAGAGAGAGAGAGAGAGAGAGAGAGAGAGAGAGAGAGAGAGAGGAGAGGAACGAGGACTTGCCTCCTCTCTTCTCGCTTACACAACAAGAGATCTGTAGAAACGGAGAGAGAGAGAGAGAGAGAGAGAGTTTGCATGAATGCGTATGTGTGTATAAATGAGCATATGTGTGTGTGTGTTTGTATGCATATGTGATGAGTGTACTGTATGTGTGTGTGTGTGTGTGTGTGTGTGTGTGTGTGTGTGTGTGTGTGTGTGTGTGTGTGTGTGTGTGTGTGTGTGTGTGTGTGTGTGTGTGTGTGTGTGTGTGTGTGTGTGTGCAGTGTGTGTGTGTGTGTGTGTGTGTGTGTGTGTGTGTGTGTGTGTGTGTGTGTGTGTGTGTGTGTGTGTGTGTGTGCGCGCTAGGGCGGGCGACTTGAATCTATTTCCAACTTTTCGCCCCCAGGAAATCCCCGCCACGCATGTCGCAACCATGTGGCAACAGAAGCTCGTCCCATTGGCCCCCCGAGGTTGTTTACCCATGATGCTCTGCTCTCGTCCCCTCAGCGCGGGGCCACTTAGTCTGAATGACAGCACAGCATGTCGCAACCATGTGGCAACAGAAGCTCGTCCCATTGGCCCCCCGAGGTTGTTTACCCATGATGCTCTGCTCTCGTTCCCCTCAGCGCGGGGCCACTTAGTCTGAATGACAGCACAGCAGAGCAGCGCAGTGCAACCACACTTGATGCTGAGTCCCTCTCGTCTCACACATTTATCTTATTACAACGTTTGCGACGCGTTCGCGGTCCGCCGGCGATGCCCAATTCCCATTTCATTAATATAGAATACTAATGCAGCCATGAGTAATGTCAATCATAACAGAAATACTGCAAAACGAACGCTTCTGCTCCTGCTGCTAGTAGTAGTACTATGAATACCGATCTACTATACTGCTGATTCTACTGCGACCACTTCCTCAATTCATTGTCGGTATAGGAAAGTTCACCTTAATTTATTAATCTTTCTGCCCCTCCCATGCACTCGTGATTATGACATATTGACATATTATGATTACCTATGACATACATACATGGTCTGTACTCACCTTATTCTACAGTATATTTTTACATATTTTGTACATGTTTTATACTGCCTTTTATATATTTATTTTGTACTTTTTTTACTGTAAATATTGTCAATATTCTGTTATTCTGCTAGTATTCTGTGGCACATTCCGCTGAGCATTCGTCACTTTTCATTTCACTGCATATCCCGTATATGCGTGTGTGACAAATAAAGTTATTCTATTCTATTCTATATTCTATCTACTACGACCACTATTGATACTCACCATACTATTACTTATATGAGTAATATTATAATAATTATTCTGTGACATTTGTTACAGATCAGTGCCTGTGTGACTGTCAGTACTACAATACTCACAGTTACATTTAATAGAACGCTGCACAGATGTTTACGTTCCAACTAATAATAGGAATACTATTCAGAAGAAGAAGAAGAAGAAAAAGAAGAGAAGAAAAAGACGAAGAATTCGTTTTTGGAGATTTTTTTCCCAACTGCACCACCTGAGGACCTGAGCATCCATTCTCCAGAGGCAGCAGCGTTGATTGCACCGAGCACCTTTTCTCCTCACTTTCATTTTCCTCGACTTTTCTCTCCTGGCTTGATGATCGCGGTAAACAGTGGAAAACAGTGTGAGGAGGAGGAGGATGAGGAGGAGGGGAGAGGAGGAGAGAGGATGAGGAGGAGGAGGACGGGGGTATGTATGTACGCAACGGCGAATATTAATTAACCTTACCTGTCTGATAAATGGATAGGGCGTGGGGTGGGTTGGGGGGGGGGGGGGGGATGACGAATGTATAAAGCCGCCTAATGATTGGTAAGTCATGGTTTCCGGAAGGGGAATGAATATGGAGGAGACGTGGTATCCAGCAGCACGGCCGTCTCAGGTCGGTCGCCGTGGATCCTGTCCTCTGTTTCTCCTCTCGTGTCCCTGAGCCGACGGCAAGGAAGGAGGAAGCGAAGTCTCTCTCTGTCTCTCTCTCTCTCTCTCTGTCTCTGTGTCCTCCTCATCTCTCTCGTCTCTCTCTCTCTCTCTCTCTCTGATATTAATTAACCTTACCTGTCTGATAAATGGATAGGGTGTGGGGTGGGGGGGGTGGGGGGGGGAGGGATGACGAATGTATAAGCCGCCTAATGATTGGTAAGTCATGGTTTCCGGAAGGGGAATGAATATGGAGGAGACGGGTATCCAGCAGCACGGCCGTCTCAAGGTCGGTCGCCGTGGATCCTGTCCTCTGTTCTCCTCTCGTGTCCCTGAGCCGACGGCAGGAAGGAGGAAGCGAAGTCTCTCTCTGTCTCTCTCTCTCTCTGTCTCTGTCTCTCTTTCTCTCTTACTCCCTCTATCTCTCTCTCCCTCTCTCTCTCTATCTCTGTCCCTCTCTCTCCCTCTCTCTCTCTCTGTTTCTGTCTCTCTCATTCTCTCTCTCTCTGTCTCTGTCTTTCTCATTATCTCTCTCTCTGTCTCTGTCTCTCTCTCCTCTCCCTTCTCTTATCGGCTCTCTCTCTCTGTCTCTCTCTCTCTCTCTCTCTATGTCTCTCTCTATGTCTCTCTCTCTATGTCTCTCTCTCTGTGTATCTGCTGTTAACACTCATCCGGAGCCCATATTGGATTTGTTTCAGCGCTGGCCCAGGTGTGATTAAGACACCTTAAATAAATAATGAACACATATTTTACCGGGATGTCGATGCGGCAGCGGCTCGCGCAGGGCGTCGTCGGGTGTCAGGTAAGGGTAACGTACCCACCGTTGATAATTAGCTATGTTTGCGAAAGGAATACTACAAATTGTTGTTGCTATAGCGTTGATAATGACGCCGAACCAATGAGCCAATAAGTCTGAATTTATGTGGCGAACGGATGAAAAATGGCGATTGTTTATTCACCAATCAATATCAATGATGCAAATGAGACGCAATTATTCAATCAATCACAAGTCTGTTTCGGAGTGACCCCGGGGTCTTGGTCGGAGCATCTCGGTATGGAAATCAATTCGGTTAAACACCGGAAATGCTGTGTGGAGCTGTGCCAACAACGATATCGGTAAAAGATAAGCTCAAATACCGTGTGGTCTGAGAAACACATGTCATTAAAATGAGATGGCCCAGATTATCCTTAAAGGTCCTTTATTACACCACGGGTGTGAGCCGTTGCAAGCCTTTCACAATTGCCATGTGACTACCGTCTAGTGACATCACAAGTGGGAATGTCCACCGAGATGTATGATGACTAGATCAGTTTACCTCATCAATGGCTAATCACGCTCACACCTGGTGGCATAATATGTCCCCGTTAAGTGTGCTTAAATTGTGAAGTATACTTTCAAATGAAGAGGACTTAAATTTTGAGGGCACTTAATAATACATCGAGCAAAAGTGCATATTCGTGGGGACAGGGGCGGGAGGCGGCGGCGTGCGGTAATTAAACAACCAAAATAATTACCTCAAAGCTTCCGCAAAGCGACGCTAACTGTCATTGATTGATCGCCGACAACGGTCACTCCGAGATAATGAGATCAGCATTTGACGCCGCCGCCACGGCCGCTGTTCGCTGTCGCCCCGCCGGTGATTGATACGGCGGTGTCACCGGCGCCAACCGGATGAACATGTCACACGGCGCGGCGACTGACAGCTGGCGCCAGGCCCAACCGCCGCCAACCCAACACCTCACATCACCACGGCGACGGCGACGGCGACGGCGTTGACGATGGCGTCCCAGACCCAGGCACACCGCCACTGCTGCTGCTGCTTTCCGAAATCACCCCCGCCCCCGTCGTCTCTCTCACCTGATTTACCCCCATCCCCTCTCCCCCGCCCTCCCCTCCTCCACCCTCCTCCACCCGCCTCCACCCTCCATCGTCTGCGCTCATCCTCATCATTTTTAAAAGGCTCCCCGAGTGTCATTTCCTGCACCGCGCTCGAGTGGAATCCGAGGAAATGAAGCCAAAGAGAGGGAGAGGGTGAGGTGTGAGGGTGAGGGTGAGGTTGAGGGTGAGGGTGAATTATTACAATATGTCGACTCGCAGGCCAATCGGAAACATAACGCGATTTTTCCGTCCGTCGCCCAGAGTGCAGAGAGGCTTTTTTTTACAATGGCTGCCCACAAATTTGCCGCCAAAAGCAGCATGGGGGAGGTGGGAGGGGGAGGGGGGGTGGGAGGGGGTGTGGCATGCTCGTCAGTTGACCCGAACACTCTTAAGGGGTCAAGGTGAAAAAATAATATAATGTGGAACATAACAAGAAAAACACAAGCACAATAAAACACCGATTCGTGACCCCCATTCCGAAGGGTTCACGGACCGCTTTGTTGCCGGTGGTTTTAATGGTTTATCTATGAATCGTCAATGACGCCCCCACCCTGCCCACGAACGCCCCCCCCCCCCCACCCCACCCACGCACGCCTTTCCCCGAGTTCGAGGTGCGCAGGTTAGCTCGCTTCGTTAGCGGTCTAACTCGGCGGCGCAAGGACAGCCGGCTAATCAAATGTCACGGCCTACTTTGAGAACACGGTGACCCTTTCGTCGGGACGCATAATTTCCCACTAACTGGGATGCGCCGTATATTGCTAACAGGTATGAGAAACTATAGGAAAAAAAAATGATAAACCGACACCGCCACCAAATAATGAATGCAACGGGCGTAAAGGAGATTTCACCCTTTTTCTGGGGGTAAAAAAAAAAGTGGGAAAAAACGGAACAGAGCCTAAATGGAATCTGAATCCCCGGAGAATAATATGGAGATCTACCTAACATGAGATTCTTGTGGTAATGCAATTTAAGTCAGAGAGAGAGAGAGAGAGAGAGAGAGAGAGAGAGAAGGAAAAAAAAGAAAGAAAAAAAAAGAAATGTCAGAGTAATCTCATCAGTCCGTCTGAGAGAGGGATGTCAGACGTAGCCCGTGGCGAGCCTCCAGCGCGCTCTCTCTCTCTCTCTCTCTCTCTCTCTCTCCCTTTTTCACTCTCTCTCTCTCTCTCTTCCTCGCTCTTTACCGCTCTCTACCTCCGTCTCTCTTATTTTTTTTGTCTCCGCAGGCCCCTCGGAGGGATACAATTTCTCGACTACGCGCTCCGTACTGTCAATACTTGTAACCCGCGCGGGAATGTCGCGCAAACGTAATCCCGACAAAACGCCGCCTGAAAGACACCGCGCCGACACGACGGAGAGATTATAAAAGCGGCGGCGAGGTGAGGGCGAGGCTGTGCGCGCGATCGTGTGTTAAAACGGCAAAAAAAAAACTAATTTGCATTAGAAAGGTGGAATTGCCGTGTCAGACTTGACAGGAGGAGCCCGAGGTGCCGTATGCTCCGTGAGGTGTGGGGGTTGCTTGTGGTGAGGCGTGCGATGTATATATATTATTTATCATTCATGATATTTTTTCCTCCACACAAAACACGCCTGGAGTTCCAGTCGGGCGTTCCGGTCCTGCCCCTCTGACTCTGCCCTCTCTATCTTGTCACAAAGTCTTGGCGTCCCTCAGGGCATGGAGGTAGGGCCACGGGGTGTCAGCTCCCGAAGGGATTAAGAATCTCAGATGGCGGCGGTCGGCTTCCCGCTTTAAAAAAAAAATAATTATCCGAAGCGCTAAGCTCCACTCGCGCTCAGGTGAGGGCCAGCTCTGAGGTGACGCTATCGCTCGGCGAGGAGGCTAATGGTTGGAGGCAAACCTAGCCTCTGCGGGTAAGGCTAGCACCGAGGCTAGCTCTTAGGGGAGCCGAGCGATGGATCGGCGTCAGCTCCCGGAATGAGGCTATCGCGCTGAGCTGAAGCAGGCGCTCGGGTCGTTTTTTTTGTTGCTCTGAGCCAAACCTGGCGCTCAGTAAGTCTACCACAGGGACTAGCTATAAAGCGCGGCTAGGTCTAAAGGTGAAGCTAGCGCTCGTAGGTGAGGCTAGCTCCGGAGCAAGGACAGCGCTAAGGTAAGCTCTGAGGTGAGGCTAGCTCTGAAAGTGATGCCAGGGAGCGTCTTTCATCGGCGGGTGACGGCGGCACCTGAGCATTTCAGATGGGTACCGTCTGATTCATCCATTTTACTGAACTAGTAAGACTATTGATCGTCGGGTAGCAAACATCAGAGATCTTACTCAGAGGTAAACATAGCATTGTTTTTGGACCTGTCCAAATTTGTTACATTATTAATTCACAGTAGGCCTAATATAAAAATAATCAGATATTTATTTTCTACGAGAAATCTCTACTTCAAATCTGCACCTTTCTAAAAGCTGGATGTATTCGTCTTTGTATTCATTATTCATCATTATCTACTTAAAAATATTAACAATTACACATTTAACTTTAATTCTAGTCGAGCGGTTCGGCCTTTGCCCAAGTAAAACAGTGAGTCCTCAGTGCAGACAGATAGACAGACAGGCAGACAGATAGACAAATAGTTAGATAGATAGATAGATAGATAGATAGATAGAGAGAGAGACTTTAGTCATCCTTGAGGGGAAATGAAGGCATTACAGGAGCTCACATCATAAAGCACAATAGTAAAAATAACAATAAAGCAAGTGACAATATAATAAAAGTGATTCAACAACACAACTGTGCACGATACATTAATAACTGTTCACAAAATACAGTGAACAGTTATTAAATGCAAATGAGTGATTTCACCTGGAAGGACGCAGCAGTATAATGGCCAGCTGCAAGCGATGTATTCATGTATATGTTATTTCAGCGCCATGTAGTCTGACCCTGATATAGTATTATATGCCTTTTGACATAAGGGCATTTAATATGCCACTAGTACTTCTCCTTTTAATTATTGGGCACATTTAAGAGCGAGTACGTCTACACTTTTACTGAAGTACAAATAAAGGTCAATACGGCACTCAGTTTTACTCGAGAAATGTATACTAATATTTGCGTATTTGCACTTTTTTTACTCGAGCGAAGGATCAGAGTACTTCTTCCACCACCGGGAAGCAATCTATAGCCGCAGTGTCGTCAGGATCCGCGGATGAGGTGTTCCAGGGCAGGAAGGTTGTGCGGAAAGCACTGCGCACAGCGTATTAGAGACAGAGATAAGGGCAGATAGTGGGGTATTGATTATAGATAGGCATCTGCTCTCTAAACACGAGCCACTAGACTGGCCACCACCACAACAACAACACCAGGCGCCTGCCTATATGGCTTCTCAACGGATCATATACACACACACACACCGTGTACACTCCACGTTACGTCGGTGGTGTTGAAATGGCGGCTCGCGTTCCATAAGTGGGTCACAAAGCGAGGGACCAAGTGCATTGTGGGAGAGGGACAGGGACGATTATATTCAATTGCCTTGCTTCATTTGATTGCTTTAAAGCTGACCGGCAAAGCCGGAATACTTGATGAGCAAAGTACATAAAATGTTGATTAGCGCATTTTGTTAACATGGTAATGAATGAAAATGCGTTGCTTAATTTACGGTGCAAAATACAGGCTTGGTTCTGGACCGAGAGTATACCTCCACAGGCGGGTGACGGAAGGAACACACTTAGGAACCCCAACTCCATGTTTTATGCAAACTTCCAGATCCTTAAAAAAGTTATAAACGGCATAGTGACCGAGCAGTGGCCCGTGTGCATGAACATGATATAAAACATTGATTAGCAGAAAGACAGCGCCTTCGAGGAGGAACAGGGGGGAAAACCACGAGGGCACCTTTATTATCCATATTTATTGGGAATAATAATTCCTATTTAGGAGGAATAATAAAACCAAAGAAGACAAATCAATGCGCATGAATTCTCTGATTCAGACCGGTGCTTAGTATGCATGGATGGACAAGGTAAGGCAAATCTAAATAATTTAATGTTTCTGTTGGAATGTAAATATTTCACATGTATTAAATAGTGGCTGTGCATATATATTATACATTATTGTATTTGTTTTCTGATTTTAGTCCTGACAATTTGAATGCATTTATGCATTGCTATTGCAAACAGTTAAACAAGCACACACACACACACACACACACACACACACACACACACACACACACACATGGAAAGACATTGAATAAATTGATGATGGATGAACACAAAGACTTACACACACACGTGTAAATATAAACTCAGATATGCACACACACACACACACACACACACACACACACACACACACACACACACACACACACACACACACACACACACACAACACACACATGCACACACACGCACACACACACACACACACACACACACACATATGAATACACATACGCACAGACGTGATTGAATAAATAAATGATACATGAACACAGGGATATTTCCACACACACACGCATGTCGTCCGCCCAGCCAGTTATTTCTCTCTCTAGCTCCATCTCTCTCTCTCTCCTTATTATATACACAATATATACAATATATATATATATGTATATACCGTACATATCAATATGTATCACCCTAACTGCTCCAGATGAGCTGACTGTCGCCAGGCCAGCCAACGGTCGCGTCTGTCTGTGGATGTGTGTGTGTGTGCGTGTGTGTGCATGTGTGTGTGTGAATGTGTGTGTGTGCGTGTGTGTGTGTGTGTGTGTGTGTGTGTGTGTGTGTGTGTGTGTGTGTGTGTGTGTGTGTGTGTGTGAATGTCTGAATGTTCGGCAATAATTGAAAAGCGCTTCGAGCGGCCGCAGGTCTGAGACGCACTCCATAAATGCAGTCCCTGTAGCATTTATTTACATAAAGCTAGCCGTCTGCCTCCATCAATCTCCATCTGCCCTGTGCTTCCTGCTTCGCTCTGATTGGACGTAATGATCTCTGGATGTTCCTCCCGACCATCACAAGCACACACACACACACACACACACACATCCGCACACACACACACACACACACACACACACACACACGGCAAGTCACGCATGCACACACACACACACAGCTCACATTCAGCAATATATGCACACACTAACACAACACCAAACATGCACGACCCCCCCCCCCTACGCAGACCAACCCACTTCTCACCCACACATGCTCACCCACTTCTGCATAATACACCCTCACCGGCCATTCATGCGAGCACACACACACACACACACACACACATACACACACACACACACACACACACACATAGTCATTCTGTTCTTGCATAGTCATTCTTTTCTTAATTTTTCATTCCACTAATCTTTTAATGACGCTCCGTCTTAACGGCAATCATCTTCCCACTTTTTTGTTACCCTAAAACTGATTTGTATTCTGACACACACACACGGACACATACACACACACACACACACACACACACACACACAGAAAGTCTGGAATATAAGTGAGGGCTCAATCAATGGAAATATTGCTTCATGAGTCTAGGCCTTACAATTATGTACTTGGAGAAAACCGACTCACAGCAGTGAGCTGCACCCAAGGTTGTACGGCAGATGAGTTTCCACAGCGTCGTATTTCATCATTGTCAAGGCCCTAATGAATATACTCATCGTCTTTTCATTTGTAAGCGTAATGTTCCATTATCAGCGGTACAACACAAGCAAAAAACCCTCAAAGCACTTGTACAGTGTGTGTGTGCGTCTCCATTTACGATGACGATATCGGCGCACAATTATCTTTATTCGTTTCTACTGGAGTCTTCTTTTAATCCTTCCTCTTCCATTCCTATTTTATAGCATTTTTTTTTTTTGGCGGGGCTGGCTGTGACAAAATAACCGTCACCCCTCCAAAATGGCTGCCTGGCTGCCTCGCCCCGCAGAGCCGACAGTTCCCAGCGTGACTCCGTGGAAGTGGCTCTTTGGCTCAGGATTAGATAGGAATCAAGTTTCTGAGATTAGGAGAGGGAAAAGACAGCACACTTAAGAGAGACGCAACAAAGAGATAAAAAAACAAACACTGAGAACACACACAGACACACGCACACACACACACACACACACACACACACACACACACGTTAGTGCTGTGAACCACAAAAAGCGGCAGCACCCCTGCTAGGCAAATAAAATACAAGACTACAAGAGTTGGGAACTCAAAGCACTTACACGGATGCCGTTGAGATTGTGAGTCAGATTTGAGCTTTTTATAAACCTCGGCCGTTTTCCTCTGCCTTAGAGCAGGAAGCCATGAATAAATAAGTAAAAAGGTATCGTCGTTTGCCGCGGACACGGATGAAACAAAACGTATGACACCGAGATCCGGGAGACGCCGCTCACGCGAGGCGACGTGACGCGAGGCACTGTAAGCGCGACGACTGTTTCATAATTCATCACGCCTCCGTTCACATCCCTCTCGTCTCCCCTCTGCTCCACTCATCCTCGCCCACCCGAAGGTGTTGGAGAGCCGAGGCAGTAGTTTGGCAGCTCTGTGGCATCCGGCACCCACAACCAGGCACCACAACCAGGCACCACAACCGGGCACCACAACCAGGCACCACAACCAGGCACCGCGACCAGGCACCACAACCAGGCACCACAACCAGGCACCACAACGAGGCACCACCAGCGCTACCGCCGCCACCGCGCCATCGAGTCGGAGAAGAGAAGATGTCACGACTCTGGCATTTCTGGTTTTGGCGCCTGTCTTCAAAACTTGTCACCTCCAACCTCACCCAGTCGTCCTACGCCGCACAGGGAAGAACTCTCATCAGAGAGCGTGAGAGAGCGTGAACGAGAGAGAGAGAGAGAGAGAGAGAGAGACACAGGGAAGAACTCAGGGAAGAGCGTGAACGAGAGAGAGAGAGAGAGAGAGAGAGAGAGAGAGAGACACAGGGAAGGAGCACGAAAAGGTGTGAAGTCAGATGAAGAATAAAGTAAGAAAGTAATTTAAGTTGGCAACTTGTGTCATTAGAGACAAATTGACATCGCCTGACGTCGAGCTTCCTTTGCGTCAACCTCGCCACGTCTTGTTGCATTTATACATTTAAATTACCTTCAACCTACAGGTGGCTATAATTAGTTCCAGTTCAACACGCTTCTGACTAATTGAATTAATCGCGAGTTAATTCGCAATTTCTTGTGCGTGGAGAAACTGTGTCTATAGGACAGATGCGACTTCTCAACGCAAAGAAGCGCATGATAGTTGCAGACTATCAGCGTATTTATTGTGTGCATGCGTGTCCGTTCTCTCCGCTAGTACTATCGGTTCAGCCCTGAATGCAGTGGACAGGACTACAGAGTCTTTTAAACACAGTTTTGCGACCTCACAGGAAAACCAAGTCATTAACGTGAAAATAGAGCGTTTATCCCAGAACAGCGTGAAAGCAACCAGACCTTTAAAAAATACAAAAGGATCAAGCAAAGCTCCATCCTCCGTTACGAGAGACACAAACACATGAATAGTTTTGAAATGATGTCCGGATGTCAAAACGTTAGCGTCAACTCGATTCGGTTGTCGTTTTGGTGAACGGGATTTTATTTCTCCGACCCCTCCCGACGTTATGGACAGCTTTCCTTTTTGAGTTTCAGCGATAACACTCATAGGATAATAATAAAGAAGTAAAGAAAATAATGTGTCAGGATAAATGTGTGCGTGTGTGTGTGTGTGTGTGTGTGTGTGTGTGTGTGTGTGTGTGTGTGTGTGTGTGTGTGTGTGTGTGTGTGTGTGTGTGTGTGTGTGTGTGTGTGTGTGTGTGTGTGTGCGTGTGTGTGCGTGCGCGGGTGCAAACACAACCGCAACTCGCCGTAACTCGCGAACAACGTTCACGTCGTCGTCGTCACAGTGCCACAAATCAATGAAATCGATCAAACAAATTGCGCCTTCGCAAATACATATCAAATAAAGCACGTTAAAAATGGACAAAAGTATACGGTTGCGTCAACATCATCACGGTTTAGAGTGACCGTATCCCAAATAAATCAAATAAATACACGGTGTCTATAAAATAATACGTTGTAAAAATAAATAAATAAATAATTAATACATATCAAAATGAAATGCATAAAAATCAATAGAAATAACTTCATTTCTCCTCCCCTCTAATGGCCACCCAGAGAAAGTATGCCACTTAACAAATGGTCTGCTTTATTCAATATGCAATTAACCTATATCGCCGGCTGGAAGATTCCAGTCCACAGAGGAGCTCTGACACAGTGGGTATCTAAAAATGGCAGCCGGGGCGAGGGGGGGGGGGGCTGTACGGAAATCAATCCCCTTTTCTCTCCATTGATTCCATTAAAAGCCTTTTTGGAGATTGATTACACTGAAAGCCTTCCTCTGCGTTGGATTCCTGTTGCACCGGCGTTTCAATCTAATTTTATATATATTTCTTTTTTTTTTTTTTACGCCGCTCAGTCCAGAGATAGTCGTTTATTCTATTACACCGCAAGGTGCCACATCCAGGGGGTTCGGTCGCCACCGGGGGGACCGGGGGGACCGGCGTGCTAAAACAAATGAGTTCATCAGCGATTTGTTTAGCGTTTCATTTTCTCCGAGTCTTGGCCCGGAATGCGCGCACACGTCCATCGGAATCGCGTGTCACTCGGGACACAAACGTATTGTATTGTATCAAGCACGAAAAAAAAAAAAACACCTCTTCCTCCTCCTCGGTTGGAAAAGGCTCTCATCATCCTCACTCTTTTTTTTGTTCTTATCGCTGCTCTTTTTAGCGGGAGAAATGTAGACAGGAAGACGAAGAAGGAAGTGGAAACGGCGTCGGGGTTTTTTTTTTAGATCATTCCGATGTGAAGAGTTCCTCGAGACTCGCAGTCACACGTCGTGATGACATTATTAGGTGAGATTTCTTCTTCGTCTTCCTCGACGACTGGAAGGGCGAGAGACTGAGAGCGAGAGTGGGGCGGGGGGGGGGTTGCTGAATCTGAGAAAACAGGGCATTACCGTTTCGACACAAAAACAGGTCTATATGTTTTTTGTCGTGCTTTCTGTTCTCTGTGTTTATTCTCGGCGTCACGTTAGCACGCCGGTCCCCCCGGTCCCCCCGGTGGCGACCACCCCCTGCGCATCAATCTGTCAAGACGCGTGAGGCTCGGCGCGCTGACGGGGACGCTCGGTTTCACAGCTCGCTTGCGGCTGCCGTGGCGACGCCCCCATGCTCGCGTCACGTGACCCGATGCGTCATGTGACGTGACGTGATGTCATATGGGCCCGGCAGGGTGTTGTGTCGAGCGGTGAGGGGGATCTGACTCACCGCCCGGGAGGCTCTTCCCTCAGCCTGCTCCTTAATGATGTCATATGAATAATTTAATTGATGTATATTTACATTTAGGGGCATTTGGCAGACACTTTTATCCAAAGCGACTTCCGAAGAGTACATTTGTTGAAGGAGACAGCAGTATATCACTGTGGTACATAAAGATAAGAGTAGAGCAGGTTTCAAGCATTCATAATCACGAGGCTAATAGAACGAGTTGCATAATTGCAAGGTTGCCTGCATAATAGCTGAGATAAGAGCAGTATTGTTCATCATGCCAAGACGTACAAACACTCAAGTTAGTGCTAGGGTTAGGACAGGGAAGGCTCCAAATACTTTGGATGAAATACTAAATGACTAAATACAAATTAAATAATAATAATAATATGACGTATGTTATTATGATAATTAATTACGGTACTGAGTCACAAGTCACAGTCAGTACAGTGTTTCACGTCAAATTCAATTTGTTTCTTACACATGCATGGCACTTGGGATGAATATTATTCAAATATGTGTTAACAAAATAACCCAACAAAACACACCAAGCACAGCAGGGAACAATAATCTCAGACGAGACCTCGGCCTCGGTTTCCCAGACGTGCATTTAAATGAAGCTCGCCTGGCAAAGCCCCCAAAGACCCCCCCGTTTTTTTTCAATGGGACGTAACCTTGTTATGCCGTCACAGCGCCGGTAACAACAACACACGCACGCACGCACGCACGCACGCACACACACACACACACGCGGCATGCCCGGAACCCACCACCACGCGGCTAATCTTAGAAACATGAACTAGAGTGAGTCTTTATTGATTGTGAATGAGCCCCCCCCCGCCCCCCTTTGGTTAGCAACAATGGCCCCACCTCCACCTCCACCACCACCAGCATCACCAGCACCTTCTCTAATGGGATTGCGCCCTTTGTTTGAACATGCATGCACACACACACACACACACACACACACACACACACACACAAAAAGAAACACAGCCGCCCGCCCCCCCCGACACGACTTTTCCTTCATTCGCAATCAAACCACGCGTGTCCGCCTGCATCATGCTAAGTTAGGCGCGCTAATGTTACCGGGGGGGGCCCCCGAGCGCTTTCTGATTGTTACCGGGGCTCGCAATATTAAATATTTTCCTCCTCCCCGCAAACCAGCCCGCCTAATTCCACGCCGCACTTGTTGAGATTGTTGCCTTTGATTTCTCCAGATTGCTTTCTTTGATTGTTTTGTCTGCGAAGTGCCACAAATTGCCTTCAGTAATAACGTGTCACTTTTCATGTTTCATTTTATTGAAGCTTGATGAAATGCATTGCGAGGAAGAGAGAGAGAGAGAGAGAGAGAGAGAGAGAACGACAGAGAAGACAGAGAGCGAGAGAGAGAGAGAGACAGTAGCTGAATGACATTAAAAAGGCTGGAGGCTTTACCCGGGTTCATTATTCATTTTATTTCCCCTCACCGCTATACTATATGGCTCGTTACTTACAGAGTTAGGGATCTGTATGCGGGATCGCGTGACGGGAAACACGGAGGCGTTGAGGGGTGGGGTGGTGGTGGTGGTGGTGGTGGAGGTGGAGGTGGCGTGCTAGGGGAACATTATGCCATTGTGTTCCTTTTATTTGGAACAAATCACGCATCGGGGGAGAATTGATAATCAATTGGAAGTTCCCATCTCTTCCTCAGAGAGAGAGAGAGAGAGAGAGAGAGAGAGAGAGAGAGAGAGAGAGAGAGAGCGCTCATCAGTCATTGAATTCTTCCTGTAATTACAGCACTTCTGCCGTTTTCGTTAGCGGAGAGGGGTTTTTTGTTTTTCTTCCGGGGGTTTCTCGATGTCTCCGCGCTGCAGCTCCTCGTGTTATTAGTATTCTGTGAAACGCCGCGGACACGGACAAACACGGGCCCGCAAACGCTGGCTCATTTACCCTTTTCGTACGCCCACAGTTCCTAGACTCACACACAAAAAGAAACGTTCATCAGATAGTCAGGATTTTTCAGATTTGTTTCTACATTTCGGCCATCTTGGTTCTGTCGTATGGCCTGCGGGATGGGGTGGTGGTGGTGGTGGTGGTGGTGGTGGGTGTCCAGATCCAACATGGCGGTGAAATTACTCAGCTGGTTGCTCCTGAAAAAGCTAACACCCTCCAGTGTTAGCTATGACCGTTGCAAATGCTTACAATTACAAGAAGCCCGACGTTCCCGATGTTCCATACAGTTCTGTTTTTTTTTACTTTGGACCACAGCTGCTGTCGATTGGGCACCGCAGCAGCGGGAAAACAAACAAGAGACATAAAAAACGGTGCCTGCGCTTCATCTGCTTATCTATATCTGTTCAAAACACACAAAAACACACCAAACTTTAAATGAATCAGCCCTGTACCAGCCAGAAGTGCCTCACTCACAGACGGGGGCCTACTGAAGGGTTTTTTTAATCGAGTGGAGATGGGCACACTGAATAAATATATAACCCGGCTCTCTGATCCTTCCATTATTTTTTTGAGGACATAATCAGTGGGATAATCACTTCCGTGTAATGCACCAGGTGACGCGAGGCTAATAAACGGAGAGACTGGAAAATGGCCTGTGTGTCGATTGTCTTCCGTTTGCTGTATTCTGCGAGGGTCCTGCGGCGGCGCCGGTACTATCAAGGAAACTCTGGCCCCAACCAACCGGGGCCTCCTCTCATTGGCTCTGCCCAGGTGAAGCCAATTAAGGACTAATTCAAAACTAAGATATAAGCCACAGAGACCAAAGGCCAGCCAGACCGGATTGGATGAGAGGACAGTGGGGACCTGCACGGTCCACTGGGCCAGTCTCAGGGGAAGCGGCCTTGGTACTTTTTTTTAATGGACTTTATTGTGGACTAAACAAAGATTATTTAAGTTGCCGTTTGTTCCCCTCGCTTTACCTTTTTGGATTACATGTCTAAGTTTTTCTGTGTGCTTAGTCCAACTGGTCCACCCACCACACCGTCTGGTGAGGCGGGCTGCCACAATTTGTTCGCCAGTAGTCACAATCGAGACAGAATAATAATTATGCGTCACTTTCTTAATATGAAATAACGCAAAACGGCTGCGGCTGACTGACTTTCCTGTACATCAGTTTCGGGTCAATAGATCACGTGGGTGCTTCTATCAAACTCGACGCCTTCATGAACAATGCCTTTACTTACATTGTTTTCAACACTTGGGTGCTTGACAGGTTGGTCAGCAAGATGATGGGAGAGTATATATATATATATATATTATAAACTGTATGTGTACAGGAAATGACATCCAGGCACTAAACACAACAACTAACGCACAAAACAAGGGACTTGCGACTTGTCTCGAAGACATCCTTCCCCGTATGAACTTCACATCAAGCTGACACTTTCGCAAACGCGTCAAGCGCTGATGACTTCGTTTGAACCGCCCTATTGTACTGCACTGCCGCTCACGGAGCTCTTTATTTAGCAGCGGCGGCGTCGTACTTATGCGCGACGACACCCCCGGCTCGCGGCGGCGGCGGCGGTACGCAGCGATCGCGTCTCTTTTGACGCGGCGACGCCACGCGGGCCGACCCCCGTGTTGTCGTGGAGTCGAGTCGAGTCGAGTGTCCACGTCGCTCCCTTCGACGCCAGCGGAAGTGATCCGCTTCAGACGGCCGTGGAGTCAGAGGTGCGTCTGCAACTTTTGTTTCATGTCTCTCCCCCCCACCCCCCCTGCGGAATACAGACGTCTGTGAAGACACTTCAGTGGCTCTTGAGGACCATCAAAGTCCCGCCCGCCCACACACCCTCACTAACCCTCCTGTCTGTGGGCGCTACAGCACAGTGCGCTTTGGAGTTTTTACTTGTGTGTGTGTGTGTGTGTGCATCTGTGTGTGTGTGTGTGTTTATTCTTCAGCCCGACAAGTTGCATGAGTCTATCAGCCTGACGATAACATGAGTTAAATACCCGATTGAATAGACAGACGGCGGTGAGGAAGAAAATATAGTCAATCCCCCCGCCGCTGACCTATGTCATTACCGCCTTTCAGACACACCTTAAAAGCATTTGAACAACCAAAATGGCAATTACCAGTTCATCATCACCCCCCGTCTCCCCCACCAATACTGCGAGAGAGAGAGAGAGAGAGAGAGAGAGAGAGAGAGAGAGAGAGAGAGAGAGGAAAGAGAGAGATTACACTATATAATGAGCCAGGCCCGTAAGAGTACATTAATTAACCA